>JAANSN010002963.1:0-20974 GCA_036850665.1 Dicranocentrus wangi | reverse complement strand
TTTTCACTGTGAATAAAGCACTCTTGTTTTCCTGAGCTAGTCGGTGCACTCGGTCGGTGATTATGTGAGTACACCTCAAAAGACGACGACCCACCTCACCTCGCCTGAAACGTATTGATCCGGACGATTCTCTTTGAAACAACCTAGTTTCCAAAAGTGTTTCTAGTCCTAGTCTTCTATTCCTTTTGCCAGAGCATGAAATAATCAGGTGTGCGTCGTATTGGGATTGGTGGGACTTGTGATAATGAGCACAACTTGAAAGACTATCTTCACTTTGCTGCTGCTGCGAGAGAATTTTCCTTTTCCATAAAATGATGAAAGGGAAGTGGGACGTAATATATATGAATTTTTTGCATGATTATGCTATGATATTCTTCACAAAAATCTCTCAAGGCTCCTCTCGTTATAACTCCTTTTCATCTAGCTCCTCTTCTCTTCCTTGTGTAATTACTCCTTCATCATTTTTGTGACGAGGACGAAATAGATATGAAAAAAATTGCGTAAAAGGGAAGAAAATAATTATGAAGGTTCAACATCCCATCAAGAAAGGGCTTCAGGTGATGGGCCTTCCATCAAAAGAAAATTTCTCCAGCAGAAAACAAGGTGTTTGTCATGATCCGCTTCGTAAAATCTTGAGAGGCCCACTCTTTTTCTTCCCTTTTCCAAGGAATTAGCTCCGCACACAATTTTTATTTCCCCCGTTCCCTTTTTCCATGGAACATTGAAAGTTCATGGGAAATGGGAATGCGCTTCTCGGCGTAAATATTTATTTAAAAGAAGCGTTCCATGTCCGGGAGTTTATATACGCCAGCTGCACAAAATGAAAATGTTGGAGGGGGTTGGAGGTGGGGAATTATACCTAGTTTGAACCAGTTGGAATGTGGAAGTTGTGACGCTCGTCAAAAATATACATCGTGTGGGGATGGTGGTGTAATGGTGTATATAAAAAACGATGATTTTTTTTGTATTCGTTTACCTTTCAATTTAAATATCCACCAGGCCTGGAGGACATGTCATGCCAATCTAAAAATACATTAGAATCAACACATCCCGCCAGCCCAACCTAAACATAAAGTTTTTGCGGGATTTGACGACCCGAATCTCTCAAATATCTGGTTTGGATCTCTTTGTAATCCACACCACTATGGGTGGTGAATGATAGCTGTTTGCTCGCCATTTATTTTCGATGTAGGCCACCATCACCGTACCGTTGGACACAAGCCGAGATGAAGATGTAAAAAGGGTTACGGTTACATCGTGGTTGGAGGACATGTCTAGAGGGACTCATTCTGCTAAATTGTGAGAGCTGAGAGCTTTAGAGCTACTCGAATCTCGAATCACACGAGTCGCAAAAAGGGTAACGGGTCAAAAATGAATATTTATATTATGGGGGAGTAAATGGGTTTTTGCTCAGGTTTCAGAGTGCAACCTTTAATTATCCTTAAAATCTTTACAAATACATAAGGCCTCTGACATGGCATGGTGGCAACACTGAAACGAAAGTGGTAAACAACACTCATGACGATGCGACGGAGGAAACGACAAATTGAATGGATGTATACATTTTGAACACGATGTAATAAATTATATGTGTACATACATTCGTACAAAAATCCTATTTTTAGATAGCCTTGATCCATCACGCCGAATTTCCACATTGTCGATAATTGCTTTCTCCATGTCACTTTACGTAAGTGCTCCTGCTTTCACAATAAAAAAGTAAAATGCTCCCGTCGTCAATAACACGTAATGAAGGAAACGACAAGAGAGCGAGGGAACAAATCGATACACAATTCAAAGGCGAACAATACACTGTATCCAACGGAGTATATAAAAATCTATATATAAGTAATCAAAAAAAATCTTGCAACTCTCATAATTTCCTTTTCCTCCATCCCATTCCAAGTGGCCAACACCGACACAATAGGAATGTCACTTGGGCTGGAAGGGAACAACATTTTCTTTTCGTTCCCGTCCAAAAATATAATAACGAAGTGCGAGAAGGAAGGGAAAAGTGATTGATTCAATGTGTTATTATCATATCTAGTGAAGGCTCAATAATATTTCATAAAAGTTCCTACGTGACTTTTTTTCGTCGGGCAGATGAAAAGGAATGCTGACTACAAGTCTTCTTCTTGTATCAAAGTGCCAAGCTTTCTTTTTTTCGGGTGCCAACAACTTTTTTTTCTCCTTCACCGAAATGCTTTTCCCATTGATATTGATGCACTACCTATATATCTTTATTAGCTTTATCAGTGTGTAAACAAGAATGGTGGAATGGAGGAGGGATGGAAATGGAAGACATTTTTTGGAGGCATTGTAATTTCATTTTTTCCATTGGGAATCCAAAAGCAAATAAAAAAGTGAAGTTGGGAACTTGTCTCGTTTTTTCGGGGGATATTCGCCAGGGAAAAAAATTCGCGAACGGAGAGATGCTACATGGTCCAAGATTGGTTTTTGTTCGGGAGGAAAGGAAACGTGCTGGAAGTGCTAGCTTCATTGATTTCCATGTGTGTGGTCACGCATGAAGCCGTGCATCCTCTAGAGTTTTGGCGAGATCGTGGTGGAATCCCGCACATTCATCAATGACTGGAGCTATAACGATAAGAACACTACGGACTTTTATTGCTTCCAGGATAATCGGAGAAGGGGTGAAGATGAAGTTGTTAATGGAGGAAATCTTGAAAAGTTTCCCAATATATAATATATCCTCCAAAATCTTTAATTAAATAATTCGGACGAAATCTATATCCAGCTTAATTTGGGCTGCTCAATCAGGCATGTTATGCAAGATTTAGGTAATAATATGTGTGGGTCCACCAGCGTCAGCGTCAAGTGTTATGCAACTACCTCTTTCCCATCAACATAATATTTTTTCCCATCGTAATTCTAATGAATATGCAGTAGTTGAAGAAACGAATAAAAAAATAGCTCACTTGTTGGCTTTGGCTTTCAAAATGATTCCTACCGGGACATCTATCTTTATAGCGAGTATAGCTTTTCCTTTTTCGCTGACACATCCCTTGGGAATTTCCTATATTACTATAACTAGGAAGAAGGCTGCCGAATTTACATAAAACATAAAAAACGAGGCAGCAGCAGGATCTAAGATCCAACTTTTCAGAGGGGAAACCCAAAAATCCACTTTTCCAAATTCCTTTCATTCCAACCCTTCCTCTCCATCCTTTTTCGGTTTTGTAGAGATATTCTACAGGAGATGAGATAATTGATGGGAGTCCCTATCTCCTATCTTCTTGTTGGCATCATTAGCAAAAACTGGAGTTTACTCTACCCAACTTTAGTTGCTTTTGCCTCTAGCAGCAGCCTAGGTATATATATCTATATATTTCCCAAAAACTATATATCTGGTTTTATGTAAAAGTTGTGAAGTTAGTTGGTGGTGGTTTGAATTCCATTTCCATTCCGTGATTGACTGACTACACAACTTTCTCCAAGATGAAAGTTAGATATCAGAGAACACCACGACGACCCCTACTCGTCTTGTTCATCTTGACAGAATCCCGACAGAATCCTGTGGTGCTGTATAATTGCAAGTTTTCTCCGTCGCTGCAGTCGTCTCCGGTCTCCATTACTTATTCATATCCTTCCACTTTGTTATGCAGACCTTGACAGGATGAAATTTTCGAGATGGGATGTAATTGTGGGAAACGAAGATGAATACCAATTTGCTCCTTGTTGGGAAATTTCAGCTCAATTTTCTCATGTTGGGATTTTTTGTGCAATGCGACAGCAAAAAATAAGTAAAAAAAATGCCAGCACTGCGGCTGTGACTCTTTTTTAGACCAGGAAACGGAAAATGGCAGTCGAATGAAGTTGTGTGTAAACCGTTTAAAAAACTGTGTGTTCTTTTGAAGGAATAGCCTACTAATCCTTTATCTCAATCGTTTGAAAATGAAAAACAGAAAACGGGGAAAAAAGTTTTATTTTATCCCACCTCATTTTCCGCTTATAGTTTTCACAAAGTATGAAAGCTAAAAGCTTTATACAGAAGCAGCAAAGCTTTGTGTGAGTGAAAACTTTTTACCCTGGGTTTTATTGCTAAATAGACTTTATAAAGTACAACTTTGATGTTGCCAATTAGAGCACCGCTTTTCATCTAACCAAAAACTTTTTTATGAACGAGCACAATCCCCAATTTTCCCCCAAAAGATTCCTTTTTTGTGGTCGAGTCGAGACTCTCTAATCCAAAATGGAAATGTTGGTTTTGAATGTAATAAGCGTGTACCCAACCCCCGATGTCGATGTCATGTTGAACATGGTCCGAAAACACGTCGGAGCTGAACATGGGAATGTGACAGTTATGGGACATGTGTCTCGCAAATTCCTCATTTCGGGAGTTGTATAAAGCTGGAGCGAAATCAAGTTTTTTTTATAATTATAACCGAGTGAATTCCCAGTCTCTCCAGAGTTGTAGACTTTGAGTCTCCAATTTCATTTCCTCCTCTCCGTCATCATGCTTCCTGATAAAACCCCATGTTACATGGAATAGAATGGATGTATGTCCATTACCGAACGGAGCGGAGGTGCAAAAAACTTTCCCTAGTCATGCATACTATATGGCGGAAATTCGAAAGAAAAATTAGCTTTTAGCTCATTCAACATAATCCTACACATTTGCAAAATGCACGTACCATTTTCCCTTTCTAAACCTGCCCGTTGATACATGTTAATCTCTTTGGTATTATTCCAGGTGGTTCTTGGTCTGACGCTAATGGTGTTAAGTGCAGTAGCCATCATTGAAGACAGGGTACTTTTTGGACTCGGCTTTGGACTCGTATCCGCTCTCATCGCTGTCTTTTCCGCAGGTAAAATAAATCCCATTTTTTTTCCTTTAAAAAAAGTAAAGTATATTATGTAGCGCAACCTTTTGTGATAAGATAAGCCTGAAATGCTGCTTTGTGCCATAGAAAATCTCTGTTATGTATCCCCCTTTTGAGAGAGATATATTATATGTCACTTGTGTGTGTGCACCCTTTCTTCTTTATACACACAACTTCCCTAAAGCCATCAAACTTTTACCGGATTGAACCCATGTTCTTTTTAAAAAGCACTTTATTTTCACTTTCCTCCACTTTGCCCCTGGTTTTTTCTGTGTGCCCAGCCAGCAATCAATACACACTGTATTGTTCCTTAAAAGTCCTATAGTTCTGCCATATCCCCCAGCACGCACGTCACGTAGCCTCCAGTTGGCGGCGCGGCGTTAGGGCATTAAGAGGAAATGGGTTTTGAATGATGTGTCCGTCCTGTCCTCCATATTAGAGGACGCGGAAGTAACTACATCAACAATTGTTTTGTGTTTTATCCTGCATCTCCTTCCTATTGTAATTAGGACAATGGAGGACACGCTCGCCCATTGTTCCTGGTTTTTCTTAAGGCTTTTGTCATTCATTAGTATCCCATTTCACGAGTGAGAACTTTATATCCCCGTTTTGTGTTCTACACGGGGAAAATTAATGAGTTAAATCTAACACGACGAACATAAAACATCCTTGTATATAATACCCATGTTACAGTCGTTAGATGCTCTCCATTTTGTCATTTTATTCTGTTTGCTCTCCGGATTTCCTCTAATGACATTTTGTGTTGACTGACACGTGTAAAGTTTGTTTAAAAAGTTTGCCTAATGAGATGAATGATATGAGTAGAGGAAATCCAGAGATCGTAAATTGCATCAACACAACACACACATATGGTGCTTGTCTGAGGAAATAATTTTCTCATTACTTTTCCTGTGTTCTTTGTCTTGTGGACTCATTGAAAGGAATTGGATTCTTAGGGAAAGCGCATTATTAGTATGCACAAGCCACTTTGACCTTTTGCTCGAGAGAGACGCTCGCTGAGACATCGATTAGATGAACCATACTTTTAAAGTAGTAGTTCCTAAATGGAAACCCAGCTGGTGGTGGTAACATCATGTTTCTCTGGAAGAATGGACTGGACTGGAATGAATGAAGTTGCAGAATAAGATCGATTCAAGAGATAGACTCCAAGAAGAAAGCAAATAAGGAAGGGGTGGTGAAAATAAGGATGAATTTTTGGGGGTTTGCTTCCAGTTGATAGGGAAGAATTGGCTCGTGTGTGTGTAATATGTCTCAAAAAATAGTTGACACTGGCAAGATAGCCGGGGATGAATGATAGCTGCTGCTCGGAGAGTGATTTTCCTGGAAAGACTTCTGGAAATTAGGTAGCGTAGCGAGCAAACAAAGTTCCGGAAGATCAAGCAAGTAAAGATACAGGTCTATGAGATGACGGATAGGTAGTAAGTCCACACGGTGAACTCTTCCATTTAACTTTTTTCATTCAATATGCATGAACATCTGATGATTCAAAAGGATTAGATCCTCCTTTTGTACGGGATTTGGAGAGAAGAAAATCCAATTATTTATTTATTTACGTGCATCATAATATACACACGATTCGATGCTAAGCTAACGGATGATGTAATGTTTGCTTGATTAAATTTGCAAGTTTGGGACGAGGATGAAAAGGCCATTGAAAAAGGATGTTCGATTGGCAAAATGGACAGCCGACAAACATTTTAGAAAAGGATTGTAGGCAAGTTTTTAACGTGAATTAATTATTTCTGCGCATGGCGGATTTTTGAGGACATTTGTAGTATAAAGTCCGTTCACTTACCGATTTTAGCTCATGGTCAGTAATTACTTCCCAATGGTAAGAGGGAAACTGCCAGGCTTTCCACATTTGGCAATGCAAACGTGCATGTTTTCCAAAATTTCCAAGTATATGTCATTTTATTAATTTTGAGTAACCATACACAAGGTTACATTTATGTCAGGTAGACTCGTGTTCTCCGAGTAGGATCAATACATTGCAACGGAACCTCTATCTTGCGTCATTCGAATCTATCCCGCAGCGCAGGGAGTTCTAATAAAGTTTATTCGTCCACAAAAAGTTTACAAATCCAAACTACTTGACGATAAACTCACTTCTGTGCTATGCTATGCTAATACGGATCATACACAATGAGTGATCTATAGCGATAGTTTCAACAGTATCATTTTAAAATTCTTTGACGACGTCTAAGTTTTGGGTTTTATGAACGCAATATCTTGTCTCACTATTCGCAAAATTATGACTAGTAACAAACTCAAAGTAATGTAATTCTTCATGAATTCTTCACTTCACACTCTTACTTTGTTACACCAAATGCCCGTGACGCTCCAATTCTTCCTTGAAACATTTTCGAAATCGAAAAAAAATCATGAGTTTTATCCGTACACTTAATGTAACCATCACATTTCAAGTCTGTTTCACATTCCAGCAAAACCTTTTACAACAAAGACATCGAAAGTGTCTGTCTGTCTTCCATATTGATTTCCTCCTAGGGTGAAATTGCTCCCCAAAATCCCAGAGATTTTCACAAGATACCCTAGGCTCAGGCCACACACTACACGCATTTGGGCTTTACCGTTGAAAACCGCACAACAAAATAGCAACTCGCGAAAACTTTAGCCTCGACGTAAAGCACCAAGATTACATGATGCTCGGCAAAGGCTGATTGCATCCTTAATTTCCCTGTATGACATGATCCCTCTGGTAATTATCTAGGATAGCTCTAGTCTTTCTGGTGAAACTACACACTTTGTTTACATAAAATCTTACCTCTTTCAAGTGGAGGATTTTGCTACAGATTTTATATCCTTTTATTTACATACCTCCCCCTCCTCACCCAAATTCCCTGTATTCCCTGTAACACCCTGTTCATTACGGTGCTGGATATGAGCACACCCAAAGAGGGAAAAGCACATTTCCTCTGAAACTCTAATCCTGGTCATCTGATATTGCTCTGGCCTTGGGCTGGAATAAAATCACAATCAATTGAAACCTGACTGCTTTGCTGGATGTTGGATCTGGATGTCGAGTCGAGGGATACTGTTTTTAGCTGGAAACCCTCCAAGTTAATATTTTTCGGGAGAAAATGTCCCCTTGTTGTGGTTTTCATTACGGAGGAAAAAGGAGGAAAGCATCTTGGCTTCAAGTGTTTATTCAACTGGTCATTCCTCATCCACTTGGTTTGCTTTACTTGACACTTTCAAGGAAAATTAGATTTCCCCTTGGTTTTCAGAGAGAGAAAAACTACAGTTTCTTCAGTTTTTTTCTCTCCGAGTCAGTGGGATATATATATCCTATCCGAAAGTGAATAGAGCGGAAAGGGATCCTGTTTCTCGAAAAGAAATGAAGCGCGAAGCTAAAAGTGCATAGTCTCTGGGGAGTTATATGAGCAAAATCCAGGACAGATACAGAATGAATGGCGACATATAGACATGAAATAATAATCACAATATAATCTCATTTTTACAGTCGGCAGGAGACAAAAAGCCGTATTTTTTTCTCGAGATTCCAAAATGGTCTTGGTCTTATCTAATGGTACATGGACATATATATGGGTTGGACAGACGAGGAGTAAAACTTAGAAATCCCATTATTTTAGGGCACACACGTTCGAGCACTGTCAACTCCATCGAGTGCTATATTGTATATAGTGTATGACTTACATCCTCCAACTTTTGCTCACTCATCTCAAGTAACCCCGACTAATCTCCAGGTTTTAGTTTTCCACTCCAATTAAAACGGATATGGAGGTGGTGAAAACAGCTGGGCTGAAATGGAGGTTAGGTTATTGACTTGTTTCATATGTATGTAGTATGTACTTACTTATGTATCAGCCCACTAAGCCAAATGAAAAATCAAGGCTTTTCTCATATATAGCCTATGACTGATGTGATCTTCCTAAAAGTTCAGGATATAGTTCTAATTACAAGGTATGTAGCTAAACTGGATCGATTTGTGTCCTGAAGATACACAAGAGGGACGATGAGAATAAGAATCCCCATTTTGATTTTCGTCACTATATATTGCACACCACAAGCCTCCTGTACTCAAACTGTCTGCTTGTATTTTATCAATAGGTGTGTGGGTTTTTCGAGAGGAAATGTAATAACGATGTACTCAACAGGGATTTAGGTGAGTGTGGTTTCATTTGTTGTGAAACACTTTTTGTAAATTGCACGAAGATTAGGGAAACCTAAACCTAAACCTCGGAGAGTGTGGCTAACGCTAAACTCAATAAAATTTCTAGAAAATGGGGGAGAAACGGCGAGTAATTAAAAATCGATTGTGTTCAACCACCCAGTAAAATGCGGGATTTTTAGGAACAACAAGGTCGGTCTAGAGGAAAACCTGCTGTCCAAAGCGATTTCCAGTTGAGATCCGATGGGATGAGCAACGTGACTACGTGAGGTTTTACTGAATTCTTCTACAGGGCCAAAATTACGTATATCTAATAAAAAAATCTATCTTGCTTCATACATATATTATTGCCATTTATTTTCTCCACATTTTTTTCCCGTACGCTAATATCAGGCTGTATGTGTACTAAAGCCTAAAATGCAACCCAATTTCCCCCACCCCGCATTTTGTGTATGGTAAACAACCTCCATATATAGTTCCCCCTGGAAAACTAAGTATTTTCTCATCCGTCACATATGAGTTGATGAGGTGGGTGCGGTCGGAAATGCCCGTGTTCAATTAAAGCCCCCGCTTTGAAATGGGATGAGGAATCAAAGGAATTTCCTTTTTGACGTGCATCCAATGTGTTTCTTATTGGGCACACGCGCTCGCATCGCGCTTCCGCTTCTTCAAGCTTGCTTTTTAGTAATAATAACAACCTATATGAAATAAAATGTATAGTTCTCATGTTTCATTTTTGAATTCCTCTCATACCCTTCCAGCCATTGGGATTCAACAGTGTAATCTGAGGATTGTGGCGATTTTCAACATCATCGCGCTGCTCGCCCTCTTCCCCACGTTTTACTTTGTTTTCGAGAATCTCATTCGACATTCCAGACTCTACATCAGGTCCTACCCGAGCATACCACCGAAAGGCTCGGCATACTACGGCGAGAGAATACACGGGTCACTCCACGGGAAAGGGGGAACGGGGGAAAAGTCGAATAATACCTTGTGGATTTTGTGCTGGCTGGAGTTGGCCCATCTAGTCCCGCTCAGTGCGTCCCTCCTCTATTTACTCTTTTTGTATAGGTACCTCAACTACTACACACATTTCTAAAAAGAATAAAAGTATGTATTCCACTTGCCAAAAACTATATTAAGCCAAGCCAACCCTTTTAGCCCTTTTTTGATTGACGAGTGAGTAGAACTTACTATTAGAAGTGTTTCCACCTTGTGATTTATATCTGTCTAGGTAAATAAGCATAAAGGTATATACTGTTGTGGTGTAATTTATATTATAAACTAAATTTAAATTACTAATTATACCTACTTTTATAAATTCGTGCCATCTGTACCGTAAGAATATGCCTACATACTCTAATTATATACTTTTCCCTGTGGTTCAACAACTTCCCCCTTTCCATTCACCTTCTCTCAAGCGTATCCCTTTTCATTGTCGTTGCATACCATCCTTTTCACCAACTTTATGAATGACCTCTGTTGTAAATATAATATGCAAATCCAAAAATTGAAGAACCTATAGACCTATATATAAAATATATCACATATCCGCATGTTTTAGATTTATGCGTCATACATACTATGTGTATAATCTAGTTTAATTAGAATTTTCAAGTAGAATATATATGAAAATTGTAAAATGATATGCATAATTGAGAGAAGCGAAAGCAGAAGTTGGCGAGTTGAAGTCGTGCCTTACCACTTTTACCCCTATTCAGAAATATGTGAGTGTATATTTATTGTCCTTGGGAGTTAATTTAGTCTAAAATTGAAATGAATGGTGAAATGAACTTTAATAAAACAGTGTGTGCTAAACATGTTATTCCCACTTCACTTTAAAAGCTAATTTAAAAAAGTTTTTCTCAAGATGGGTGACACAATTTTTTTCTCCAACTTTTACTTTTGCACATTCTTGCCAACACGCAGTGCTCCCCTCTGCGAAAATGGGATATGGGATAGTAAAAAAGTTATGATTACTTTCTCCATCGCGTAGGTAAGTCTATTCTCTCCCATAACACGTCTCAAAACTTTTAATTTTCACAACAAAACCCTGTTTCTGACTTTCCAGCCCACTTAAGGCTAAAAATGAGTAAACACTTGAAAACAATTGAGAAGTTGAATTATGTGCTAACCTCAATATCCCCCTTCTTTTTGAACATGTTTTTTGGAGAAAATATGCGTAGTTATTTTGTCTTTTTCGTGTAAACTCCAAGAAGAACGACGAGTTTAAGAGATGCAGCATCAACTTTCTCCCTGGTCTTCATCCAGACAGAGCTCATTGTTTTCTCATACATATTATATTACTGGTAAACAAACCATTAGACGAAACGTCGAAAAAAAAAGAATTCTTTGTGAGTGCACAACAACAAAATACCACTGTTTTATTTTTATTTGTAGACCTACACTCATCTCCGGTGGTATGAAGTACAGCAGCCTACAACGAAAAGTATTTTCCTTGTCTTGACGAACAATTTTCGGCATTTTCCTCCCAGCAAAATTTCGTCTTCGGCGAGAAGTTACAGTCTCGCAGTAATTTTCGACACGCTGAGGTTGCTGCAGCGTGCGAGTGAAACGTATAAATCAAAGAAAGTACTCAATCATCATAAAACATGAAAAAATCCTCTAAATCCACGCCTTTTTAACTGTGCTTACTCCCATGAAGTATAATATATGGTATACTTGCGTAAAACTTTTTATGAATTTTTAACAAAAGCCTACCTCGTTTATTCTGAAAATCCGCTTTGACTTTGATAAAGAGGATTTTACGCATCAACTTAAAATTCACTTGACTGCATCAGCTTCCCTGAAAACGGGAAAAGGTGAGAAGGGATCCGAAAGTGTCGTCGTTTTCCACAGGTAATAAAACTCGACTTGTGACACGACGGGACTTTCACGGGATTAAATTGACATGGAAAAGGATGAGTAAGAGGTCGCATTTTCAAAATACATGGAGCTGACCTCGCTCGATTAATGACACTTTGCATCTAACGCGTCATACATACACTTATACGATACCGAGACGACCGAATAGATGACCTACTACATTTGAGACATACGTGTATGTTATATTTATTTTTAAAAGCTTTAACCTTACACACAAAATCACGATATCATGAAACGATACGCATGCCACATTTTTTTGTGAAACTACCTACAGGAATCAGGAATGTCTATCCTCATTCCAACACGTCAACTATCATCATGTCATCATGCTCGAAATCTACCCGTTTTATATCATACCAAGCATGATGCGGAAAATGGAGCTTTTCACGTATAACGTATATACTACCATACTACGTATTATAGAATACTACAAAATACGTATTCTTGATAAGTACACAGTGTGCATGGCCCACTTTTTTCTCGTATTTCTCCACCCCACCACCACCACGACCGACTAGAAAGTTGACGACTGTGGAAGCCCAGTCACTCTATCAGTTGAAAGGTAATCACTGCACTCTCTCCTCCTTTCTTCCTTTCCCAATGTACTTTTCAAGTCAACAAGAATTTATGAAAGGGATCAGACCTGTTATTACTTTGGAAAGAAGACACCCGAGTCGGGTTGGGTATGTCATGGACAAAAAAATTTCCCCAATCTGGAGGAAATAATATGTCAGCAAGTCACCATCTCAAGTCGATTCAACTGCACCCCATTTCCATATTCTTCTAACATTGCAATAAAACATTATGGTGAGTTCCCTTTTCGGAGAATCTTTCGATTTTTTTAACATTTCGAGGTAAAGTTGAAAAGTAAAGTCTAACAATGGGGTAAAGCCACACAACCCTATAGCTGGCGGTTTACTAACATTTTCTTGTTTTTGTGCAACCACAACACGTATCACTCCGGCCTTCATCCCAAAAAAATGCTTTATATGAGCCATTGTGATGAAATGAAGTATAATGTGGGGGGAAACTACGTGACACATTTTTTTTCTGTGGAACGACGAGTTGCCAGTTGCCATAAAAAGTCAAGTAGATTTTGTGGACCACATTTTCATTCATTTCCAGGATGATGATGGACAGAATAAACTGACGGTTTTCCGTTTTTCCATTCATATTCATTCATAATAATGCCCCCGTGGGATAAAAAAAAAAGTAATAAAAGCTGTGTGGTTTTTAGGCTGTATTCTTTATTGCATTTTTTCCTTTTGTCAGAAAAATACTCTAGGCTGCGAATCAAAAGCATTGTTAAAATGTAAATGAGTTCGAAATACAAGACAGCTCCCAGTTCATATTTTTATTATTAAAAGTACAAAAATATGTAGGGAAATGTGGGAGTGCTTTGGTTCGGCTTGGTCTACTTTCAGGATTTTCTCTGAAAATCCTATTATACTTTACTGCGCAATACGATAGTGCATAATATCGTCTAGTTTTAGATTGGAACATCGATTTCATCGCAAAAATTTAGTATTACTGTCGCTTTCCTCCATTTCGTGCGATATATTTGTCCGCATTACTGGCTACGACGGTGTACTCCACACAATTGTGTGATACATAAGCCAACGCTCAAAATTGCAGTGGTCTTTCCGGCAATTCCTTGTTAGATAATAATCCTCCATTTTATTGGAAATCTGAGAGCAATTCCAATATCTCGAAACACAACGAGAGCGAATAAATGGCTTCTTTTAATGAGAGCAAGTTAAGCCACAAGTGCTGGCTGCCAGTGTGTAGTCGTATGCAATATATCATTTTCGTTTCTCGCTCCAGAATTATTATTATTATCCATTTTCCCTCGTAATTCGGAAAGGGATTACGAATTACTCGAAAATAAAGTTCCAACAGATCCATATTAGAGGAATGCTTGAAGATGGATTAGTTTTTCCAGAGAAAACAAATACCTACACCACACCATACCACTGACTCCTTCTGCCACCATCAATTTCAGATCCAGTTCTCGCCGAATTCTGTATTCAATTGGAGAAAACAAAATTGAATCACGATACATGTGGAAGCACTCCAGAGAGATCGCGACTATATATATTCAGATGTGTTTTATTTTCCCCTTTTCGTTAAAATTGAATTTGTCCCCGAAGAGATAAAGCGTGCTATATCTTGTGGTGAGGTACTATATATATACAAGAAAGAATAGCTATCGCATTACATGCATCGCGAGTTGCGAAAATGAAATCTTAGTTTTAGCCTTTTCTCTGTCGAATTATGTATTTACCAATCTGTCTACATCTTCATCTTGTACCTTTATTTCACATTGGGGAAAAGCGAGAGGGAATATATTGTGAAAATTTGTGCGCATTTCTTTTTTCATTTTGTCAAGAAACAATCCTCTCCTCCTTTACTTTTTGAATTATGGATGGATTTTAGCCTCCATGTTTTTAGCCTTTCATCCTCAAACGTTTCTTGACCCCCGGTCAAAAAACTCTTTTCTTCTTTGTACAACAAAGTTTTACGCGGAGGGATTAAGGATATACGTAGTAGCGTAGCTGATACCCATGTGGATGGAGACATCACTTATCTATTCCGACTACTCTTCTCAAAGCATCTGGAACCACTTCATGTGATGTTCTCAATGCTTTCTTTGATTTTTGGGAACATTCCTCCCCCTCCAGAGAGAGAGAGAGTTTTTGTCTCTTGAAGAAAACTGACGATAGGATATAGATTCGCAACCTTTTCTTGAGAACATTTTAAGACTCGACACATACGTAGAGCTGCATCTAGGTATTCTCTATTGGGTAAAAATGACATTGCCTTTTGTCACTCCAGTTGCCTGCCCAAAAGTAACTTCTCATTGGTATTCTGGTCGACGACTGAATTATCATACGGGTTACATATTGTGAGCGTATCACAGATGGAACATAACCGACTTTCGGGAAAGATGGTGAAAGGAAAGGAGATATACATGTTTTGATATTGAAATGCAGAGTGCAGCCGATGCATGGCTTTTGTCGTTGTGCTTTGACATTGTCTCTTTGACACACTTTTGTCACTCAGTATATTTGTTGTTTGCGCAAAAATTGTTATAGATATCAAGAGTTGAAGTATAGGTATATATCTAATAATATCTACCTCATCAAAACAAATCATAACAGAAATGTCGAAATAAGACAGATGCTTGTCAACTAAAACCACGCTTGGAGTGGAATTTGCAAAAATGATGAGTCATTTATGCAATGTGCAATCCGCTTGTTGATGTTTTGGATGATTTTATGGAAAAGATAACGGATTCAAAACAAAACTGTGTCAAGATGTGTTACAATGTGAAAAATAGGGGGCAGTGGAAAATGCGCATAAACCAAGTTTGCCCGTGTATGGGAATTGAGACCGTGTTGAGCAAAGCTTAAAAGATGTAATTTCCTGGTGAATTACCATTGCCATGTTCGATGCACCTAGAAAACAGCGCAACATGTTTTCTACCACACCGTAACGAAGGCCAAGGTCACAAATGTCATAATTATTAAGCGAAAACAATGTCAACGGGGATTTCACGTACCAATCCGTCCAAAAATATCCCGGCTAATTGCCGGCATCTCGCAAAACATAGATAACAATTTGGTATAAATACTCTCTCTGGAAAGAAGACGAATCAACAAACGGAAAAGGTTCCTCAAGCAAACTCAAAAAACCAAAAATAAATTCAACTCCAACTGCTACCATTTCTACTTCTAAACCATCATCACCTTAAACCACTAGCCTACAACGCTTCACCATGAAGAAGTAAGATTTTTCAAGTTACTTATGGAACAACCAACAATTATTTTCGGTCATATTTGAATATTTTTCTCATTTTTTGAAAACAGGTTTACAATTCTGCTCCTCCTGGTAGTGGCTATTTCTGCCAGTGCTGTGCCCACGGACAACGACGGGACCCCGGATTGGGTGGAACCGAGTCAGTGTACGAGATGTCAGGGTCAAGTAAGTGTTACGTTTTATATCTATAATATACGCAACATGTTATATTATGCCGTGCCACTTGATTGTTGCAATCAATCATCCATTTGTTTAAGTGCTCGGGTACCATGTGCTGCTGGTCGAATTTCCAGAGGTGCTGCCTAATCGGTGGAAGGTGTCGATGTTGTCGGGGGTAATGGAATGGTACGATGGACAGTCATGGACGGTACTTATATACTTACTTAAAGAATCAACATTCTGGTCTGATAAACTACAACTGGTGGTGGTAAGATAGTGGCAGCAACACTTGTGACTGTAGGCTGCATCGCATCCTAAGTTTAATGTATGTGTAAAAATACTAATACCTATACCTCTACGTATAATACTTACCTAAGCACTTTATTTTACGAGTCTTACTGATACTGAGCATATAACCATGTGGGAAATTACGTTTAACAATGTCTATTTGTCTTCTTGATACAAGATAGATCCATCATACGTAAATAAATAAATAAATAACTACTTCATGTTTCAACATAACAAAAACACAACAACATTTATATTTTCACACTGAACAACAGGCAAACCCTC
Source organism: Dicranocentrus wangi (assembly GCA_036850665.1). Lineage (NCBI taxonomy): Eukaryota > Metazoa > Arthropoda > Collembola > Entomobryomorpha > Entomobryidae > Dicranocentrus > Dicranocentrus wangi. Next base: position 4,525 of record JAANSN010002963.1, on the reverse strand, counting down.
GAAACTATATAAACTGTTAAAGTTCAAAAGGATAAAGTTGATTTGCTTTGGTACTGGAGTCTAGTGGAGACAATCACCCTTCATAGGTATATCCCTTGAAATTGTATCAGGCTTGACATTTTCTATCGAAAGGTTGTTTCCAAAAAATGACCTCAATAATGAAGTGTGTAGTGTTATTGTTGTTCTGCATTTAGTTTCCTGATGGCTAATATGATAAAAAAATGAGTGATATGAGATATGATGATACATGTGCTGCTCCTAAATCTGGCTTATCTTCTGTGCATATAAAATGCGTCACACTTTTTCACCCAACGCTCTTGCGGCATTTCATTTAGGGGTAGCTCATTGATGGAATAATGGATTTTAGTTATTTAATAAAAATAACATTATCGTTTCTCGGATTCTCGTCTGCGAAGTTTAACGCTTTGAAATGGATTGCCAATGTCATTCATGCAAAACATCCGGATTTACCTGGAACCAGTGCAATCAACATGGTTTGCAAGTTTGCATCATGTTTTGCTTTTGCGTTTCATTTTGCAATCGCAATTTGTTATTCACTTTTCACGCTACATCGTACAAGTGTTTTGGTGATAACACAAACGTCATAATATATATCTAATATTACGACGCGCAAGAATTAGTTTTTAAATAAGATTCCACATTTTCGTAGAAAATGACACAACATCGCAACAACTTGCAATATAGTCCGACTACTATAAATAGTCTGCGAGTTACAAGCTTCAGTATCATACCAAACCTAGCAATTCATCAAGACGCTCACTCAAGATATACATCACATCAAGAACAACCGTAACCTACTAACACAGTTTAAGGAATCCAAATTAATTCACATTCAAACAACTTACAACAATGAACAAGTTTGTCTTTTTACTTACCCAGAAACAATATAGTAACAATTGCAAATTCTGGTTATTGAAATGATATTTTGAAAATTCAATCGTCCCTTTCCAGGTTTACAGGTATCCTTTGCCTTCTTGCCCTCGTGTGCTGCCGTTTTAGCTGAAGATATTCAATCAGGAGCGAACTATGCGATTCAAGCCGCAAAGAGTGATCCAGCGATGGATCCCAACTCAAACCTCTTCGAAAACTCAACGATTACGTGCAACGTTTGCCCTCCTCCAGTAAGTTTTAATTTTGCAAAAAGTGCTTTCAAATTAGCATTTCAAGTATTTTAGCACCTTCGAATAAACTTATTTCGCATTATGAATTCAATTCGTAGTGCAGCGGATGGATGTGCTGCGACTCCGTTTATCCTAGATGCTGTATCGTCAACGGTTATTGCGGATGGTGTTGCCGGTAAAAAAAAACCAGTGCTCATTTGTTTCAGCCAGCCCAATGATCAACCTGTTTACAATGAAATTTCCTAATTTTAGATGCTATTTACTTGGCGTTAGTAATACTTTAACAATTTCATTAACTTTTCATACCAGCTAGTCTGAGCTAGTTTCTTGAATTTTATATTCCCTGCATGTTGTTTATATTGAAACTACCTAATATGATACTGATACTAATAAAATGCACTTAACGAAATGACAACAAAATTGCCCTTCAGGAATAATAATTACTGATTAACTCATGTGAGTATTTAAACAGCATTTATCTACCTGTGCCCAAGACGGTGCACATATATTTTCCTAGAAGTTCTACTATCAAATTGAAACCGATATCAAGTTTTCAATTTCTTCTTCATTACAACTTCATTATTCGTAAAATTTGTAAGAGAGAAATTCGTCGAAATATTGAGAATATACCTGATCTGATGTCCAGAAAATTAACCTTGTAGAGGTTGACGTCTACACTGCTCTGCTCTGCTCTAATGATATGATTCCTAAATATTTCAATTTCTGTTCGACGGAATGATATTAGCCTGGATGACGGCTACAAAGCCAAGGACGAGAAAATTTCATGATATAGACCAGCAAAAACAATAGTGAAAATAGAGTTTGAAACAAGTTTTACGAAATACATTGAATTCTGAAATCCATTGTGAAAACTAGCTTGTACATTGTAGCAATCCGATGAATTCCCTCAAAGGGATACCAACTGAAACCGTTGATTTGCTTTAACACTGGGATGGGAACTTAGACCGTTGAGTTGACCGTCTTTTTATTACATATAATTATTCTCTATGTATTCTCAGCGAGAATTTTGGCGATATCAGTTTTTATGGAAAAGAAAGTGAGCTCAACTCCAGTTGCTTTATTTTTCAAGTTAATATGGTATTTGGCCACTACAGATTCATTGACACTCCCGTTAGACCGAATCTTTTCAGGATACCAGGAATACCAGCATTTAGCAATAGCAAACACTACATATTTAAGTACGGCACAGTTCTTATATATTTCCAATTCGGTGAAGTTAACCAGCAATTGTAAAATACTAATTATTCTGTTCCAAAGTTATTAAATCCGATGACAGAGTGCCCAGAAACGTTGCATGAATGAGCCCATGAACGATTTTAGTCACAGTCGATTTGTATTATACGATTCAATGTATGTACCAAATGAAAATTAAAGATCAACTCAGGGATTTACATTTTTAGCTTGAAACCCGGCTGTTTTTATTATGCTTTGCTGGAAAGTACCCTTCACATTCAGATGATCATGATCAGCAACCACCAACCACCACATTTATCATTAAAACACGGGAATTGAAGTGTTCTTAATTACACGAAAATAGTTTTTGACAACACAATCCTAATACAAGTCTAATACAATGATTGATATTAGATTATAGTGATTAGACGTTATAATATAATGTGTCCTTAGTCCTTAACTTCGACAGCATCTGCAGACCTCACCGACCAAACAGCACTGAGGATAACCGTCGTTGCAACACATACCGTGGCTGCACTGAAAATTGGAAATCCAAAGTTTAAAAAAAACTACTACCTAAACTAACTACTACTACCTACCTTAGTAGGTAGGTGTATATTAAATATAATTAATCCATTACAACTTACGGGAGCACTACAAACCCAACATTGTACTTTTGCCTGATTTCCAAGGAAGATTGACTTGTAAGGGGTGACCCCGAGCCGGTCCTTCTCAATCTCAATAGTTTTCGAATGTTCAGCTTCTGTCGGAACAGCATTGGCCGAAATGACGACCACGAGGCCGACGACGAGAAGGATCCCTGCTACAGACCTGTGGAAACAGTTTTGGGAAATCGAGTTTGAATAACAGTAGATCGAAATGGAATTGAATTTTCTACTTTGAACAAAACTTACTTGTTCATAGTTGCTTCAAATTTTGATGTTTGCAGACTGTTCTCAAAGTAATAACAACTGTAAAAGTTGATTTTTTTGGAAGGATAACTTGATTTAGTGTGATACTGAGAGCTTCAACTGACATCGCATTTTTATACCAATCCCGAATATCGCGACGCTTATTGCTTCTTCAATTGCTTCAGTTTACAGACTTTAATCTTCCCATTTTCAAGGATTTCCACCTAAATTCCCGTCACATTGTGCAAACAACCCGAACCTGATTTTCAGAAGCATGTGTGATTAACCAATGCAGTCTAACTTGACTTGCAGCAAACAATCCTAAAATTAATGCTCCTTAGTCCTGCATCGAATCGAATGACTGCACCCGGAAAATCAATGATAACAAAATGAGTAATTTAGGCGTGTGATAGCATTATTGGTTGATGCATTATGATTTCCGTAAAATTTTCAAGTTTAAATCGGAATTAATCTCAAAAGGTACTCGGCAATACGGTAAAGATTGGTTGACACAATACACAGAATTGTGTTTTCGCAGTGCTAATCAACATCAGCATAATAAATAAATAAACAAATCCCCGTGTACGTCAATAAAGGGTGGATGTGGACTGTGAACGTCAAGAATTAAGATTACGTATTTTCACTGAAAAAACATTATTGCAGTGAACTTCATTCATAGATTTAAACTTGTGTGATGTGATAAGGAGATCAAAACAAAACTCGCAATTCCAGTACCCAGTATGCATGCATGCAATTACGCGTGTGCATCACCGTTTTGCTATCATTGAGTTTTCCGGGTGCAGAGTCACTCGATACGACAGTAAGGAGCATTTTAGGATTGTTTGCTGTAAAACCAAGTTATACGGCACTGTTTAACCGGACTGGCGTCGGAAAATCTGCTTGGGGAAGTTCGGTGGAAAGATTAAGTATGCAAACTGAATCAACAGGTATAAATGTCGTCATATTCGGGATTGGTATAAATAGGATGTCAGTTGAAGCTCTCAGTATCACACTAAATCAAGTTATCCTTCCAAAAAATCAACTTTTACAGTTGCTGTTTGTTATTACTTGAGAACAGTCTGCAAACTTTTCATTTGAAGCAACTATGAACAAGTAAGTTTTGTTCGAAGAAAATTCAATTCCATTTCGACTTATTGTTTATTCAAACTCGATTTCCCAAAACTGTTTCCACAGGTCTGTAGCAGGGATCCTTCTCGTCGTCGGCCTCGTGGTCGTCATCTCGGCCAATGCTGTTCCGACAGAAGCTGAATATGCGAA
>JAANSN010002962.1:0-20978 GCA_036850665.1 Dicranocentrus wangi | reverse complement strand
ACATAAATAATGTTTGCATATCGACTCCGACTTCGAAGGCAGAGATATGTGGAGTTGAATTGCCTTCCTCGACTCACACACTTCCTACGAGCTACGTATAGTTGTTATGTTAGTTAGTAATATAAAAATGGACACGAAACCAAACATTCCATAAAACACACCAAAACCCTGAACGGTACATATGTAGCACGGCACAGTCGAGTCAAGCTCATATTATGCCACAAAGGAACTTCATTTCATATGGATTGGATGGGAATGTTTGATTGGATGCAACATGGAACCACTTCATACATAAAAAGCTTAGTACTGTAAAAACATGACAGCACACATAAGAAACGCCAGCAAACCACCAAAAAAATACAGGAAACTATCTCATCATCATCATCATACATATATCCAACTCCTCATGCAAGCACTCCACTCCAACCTACAATGTCTTCCTTTCTTGGTAGTTCCTGAGAATTTGGGATTAGATGACGAGATAATTATAGGATTGCATCCTATAGCATTGCACAGTTCCCTCTATTCCTCGTTTACTTTCCTATTGCCTTCGATCAAAACCTGTAATCTATTTCGACTCTCTTCCACCTTTACTTTAAGCACATTTCAGAACCTATTTTTCCCATGCATTTGACTTTTGTGTTGCTCCATGTACCAAATTATTATTGCGTATTGTATTCATTTCATAATACGAACGAGCACAAAATATCAAGCTATTTAAGCATTTTATGCATGCTAACATGAACAAGGCGAACGGAATACATACGTGAATTTGATACATAATATAATGCTATATGCTACATATTATTACTTCCATAAAAGTTCCATATATCGTGGATTTTCTTATGGGCTGTTGTGCATGATGATGAGACCCAAATCCTTGTACACATCTTTAAAGACGCATATTACTGGTTTCGTGTTGTTATTGAAGGCTCCACAATTCTTGGATTCTTTCTAATAATCCCGTCTTTGATACATAAAAAACGCTCAAGCCAACATGAATGAGCTACGAAGCTGATGTGATGATATTGATATATGCGATGTGGATTGTGGATGTGAGTGAATGTGAAGTGAACACAAAACATGTGAAGATTGTGAAGTAGGAATAGTTGTGTTGTGATGTTGTAGTTGTGTGATGTGAGTTGAGTTGTTTGTGATACTTCTTGTGATACACAAATAGGAAAAGCATAATAAAAATGTAAGTGGGTAGTATGTATATGCATTTTAAATTACATTAGTATTAGTACTTACATAGGTAATATTGAAAATTGAGCCATATTCTTCGCAGAGTTGTTTGTGAGTTGAGTCACTCTAATAAAAATCCAGGAACCAACAACAAAAAGGCATATAGGTAAGCCTAAAACTACTTACAAACTTACAACTTACATACAGTCATATAAGCATAACATCATACTAACCAAGCACCAAGTGCAAAGCAAATGTACGTGAGGAGTATGAGTATAGTGAAGTGAAGCTGAAGAGTAAACTATAAATGCAAAAAAAAGTAAGCAAAAAGTAAATCCAGAGAAGAAGAATCATCGTCATCGACGTCATCGTCATATTCATATTAGACTTTAATGACGGGGGAGGACGGAGTGTAGTTTGGGATGAGCCTGTGATTTTAAAACACTTGAATCCTTCAGTGATTGATATCGCCAAATGAAACAGGTTAATAACCGATTGACACAACACGTAATAACAGCTCGTTGTGCATCAAAATTTAATTCGTCGAGCACTGCACTTGATGACTTGACAAGTGTCAAGTCATGTCAGTCAGGTCAGGTGTGTGATGTGAGTGAACAGAAGAATGACACTGATTGTGCCGTAGCAAGTTTTAAAAGTACATCCGACATCCGACAAAACAGTTAAAGAATTTATAAGAGAACTGTGAAATGAGGATGGATGGGTCAGATGGGTGAATGATGAAAACTTGTGACTGGTACTTACTTTTAAAATTTAATTATTATTATTACTATATTATATATATAAATTATTTATTAATTAATCATAAATATCAATATCACGCATTTTACATAGTTAATATAATATTACGGGTTTGTGGAAGATGGAAGAGTTTTGCATTTACATACATGTCCACCCACATAATATTTTGACTTTAGCTTGGAAATTGGCAAAATCATAATCAAGTCTATGATTTGACATGACTGAAATTGGCATTAGATTAGGATAGATAGACATTATTAGACATTTAGTAGACTGGGAATTTAGTACAGAAATAGCGATTTTTAGGTATAGTTATAGTATAGTAGTAGTACATATTATTAGTATTAGTATAGCTAATAGCTTCCAAACTTTTGTGGCTGATCTTGTCGTCTGCCACCACACCAGTCAATCAATAATGGTGTATGAACTAATAATAACGCTAAACTGTTCAAGTGCAAGTTAGTTAGTGGCTTTGTGGTTTAGAATTTGAGATAGATTGGCGATTATTGAGTACATTTGTTCTTAGGAGGAGTTTTGAGGTTTGGCTAGTGAGAATGTAATGCTTTTGTTTATTTGAAAGAAAAAACTATTGTGTGTATATAACATTTTATTATTCAAAGCGTGCAGTACAGTCTGATGTACTATATTCTCCGTAAAATCATAACATAGGTAATATAATTACTACAAACACACCTGTCCTCCGCTCAGCTACCGTCCTGCCTTGCCTGGTGCTGATTGTCACTTTGTTGGTGTGTATCAGGTCACAGGAGTCAGGCACAGCACAGGTGACAGGAGGTGTATGTAATTAGTAATTATAAAGGACAACATTGTTTACAAAACAACAGCATCAGCAGTTATTAATAAGTTGACGTAATTACACCAACCTGCCAATAATTTGAGGACTGACAATAAAACAAAAAGGTTTTTTTGACTGTAAATATACTAATAATAATAGAGTGATTGGGATTGGGAAAGATAAATGTTAAACTCATATTGTTATAATTATTGCTTAATTATAGTGACTCATCTATAATCTTTACGGACGGACTCGTTTACTCGTAGCTGACTGTGGAGGTGGAACACTCAAAGTCAAAAAGTGACATCATCAGTGGAACAGATCACGCTGTTTTTTCTTTTTAAGGAGACTTTTTGAGGTTTATATACACATTTGCTTTCTCAGAGCAACATTCAATTACACAAAATTTTAGTAAAGGTGACAGGGATCGATTTCTGTGTCATCCATCGTGCGTGCTGTTAACGACTTCACACGTCACAAACAGAACTCAAAACTTCATTCAACTCATTGATATGACGCACTTGTCATTGGAAGTGACAGTGGTTAATTGAAGTCAGACCTGGAAACGGAGCTTTTGTGAAAAACAACGAGTTTAAATCTATAGCTGTACTAGCATTCCTCCTGGGTATATAATTTACAAATTCTCATTTAAATCCTAAATTAAGATTAAGACTAAGACGACTAATTATGCAATGCAAATTAATTAATGTTGAAAGTAACATTTTAAAGGCGGAAATTGGCAAGACTAGTGTTATATTAGAGTAACAAGACATACGTTGTAAGTATATATTCTTAGGCTTTAAATCTTGTTTTTAAACAAATATACTGAAAGTTCAAATGCTAGCAGTAATTTTTCGCTTTGAATTTTGACAATTCTGTGCTTTCTCAAAGTTACATCTTCGTATTTTTTTTCAAGATTACCTTTTTCAATTCTTTTGAGAACTGCTTTTGTAAGCGATTTGATGAGTCTGCTTTTTCAGAACCTTAAGTATCTCATTTAAACAATTGATGCTCAAACGATTTAATCTCGCCGTGTTTGCCATCTTCAGCATTTAGATTTTATTTTAACAAGCTTCTTCAATACTTTAGTCTATAGTTTTTATAATATTCATAATCAAATGATCTAAAATTCTATCACCCTCTGTTATAAATTTATAAATTCAAATATACAAATGCACATTGAGGTACCAGAGCTAGAAATTTATTCGCGTCCACAATTTTTTATATTTTGAAATAACTATATTAATACAGTGACAGTACAATTTAGCCGGAAAGTAAACATTTATATTCTACCAATAATTANAGTGACAGTACAATTTAGCCGGAAAGTAAACATTTATATTCTACCAATAATTACGTGAATATATATCCTAGATATACATGCGGTGATGAGGGATTCACGCACGATTATATTATGGTAATGCAAACACATACGTTTTTTTAGCTATACTGTTTGACGTGGGGTTTGACTTCTGATTAAATTTAACTGGTTGGCTCTTTGCGTTCCTTTCCGAGTCCCGTTTTCGTTAACAGTTTGCCGTTAACATATCTTTGTATTGTGTGTGTGTGTTGAATTCCCTTTTCCATCGCATATATTCTGGAAATTGCAGTAGATAAGGAGTACAACCTATGACCTAGTAGTACAATTGGGAAAATTATATTTAAATTTAAATTCACTGTGTGATTCAAAGTTAGTTACTTGCGATGATTTGGATATAATTGTGATCAAATGAACGAGAGCTGTAGTGTTGTAAGAACCGAATTTAACCAAACCTTGAGACTCTTAGTATTTTTGTATATTCCATTTAAGGCTTGAAATATTTAGACCTAAAAATTACATTATCGTGCTTACATTACCGTTGTTGTAGAAAAAAAAAACAAATTCATTGTAGGGTGGTGCTGTTGTAAAGTGGTATTCTTGTGATTCAAAACCGCGCTGAAGCTCCTTTGCTTCGTTCATTTATTCTAATTCGCATTGTAAACGTAATAAGAGAACAAGAAATTTTGACGGAGAAGCACCTGCAAGCTAATTTACTAATAAATAGTACATGTAGAACAAGTTCCGCAGTTTCAGTTTTGCCCGGATAAAAATGTTCTGCAATTTGCGTGTCAGAATTTAATACTAGCCCTAATAAGTAAAAATACTAGTAAAGTTCAGTTACGCTATAACAGTTAATTTTTGTCCAGAAAACATGTAAAGTGTTCTATTAAGAAAATATATTGTTTTGTTGTGAATGTAGATTATAATAATTTCGTGATAATTATGCTACTACGAGTATGTTAGTTATACCTTGTAACTTCTACTACCACTCGCTCGCACTCCTGAGGTAACTGTCAACTATCACTAGCTATTATAGCGTCTTAAAAGCTAACTCTCTCCTTTGGCCTACCTTCCTCTTGATCTACTTCACAGAACTTGAAAGATGTGGAGTTCTCGTCCAGGTCAGTTACTCATTCATGAAACTTTCTACGTTCCAAATTAAAATATTTACAATTTACAGAGATAAATCGGGAGTATGCAAAATCAGATCTTCTGCACCAATTGTCGGTTTATGTCGCATTTGTGTATGTCATTGTTTCAAGTCTGTTTTATCTTATCTGTTGACGTTTTCCAGACTTTTATTTTGTTAGCCGCAGTCAAATTCGATACTCGTATAACAATTTGTATCAAGATTCTGACTGTGTAACATGTTTTTATGGATGGAGTGTCATGAAAAAACCTTCATCTTCCTGTACTATTATTTTAAAACTATGTAATACTTTGCGTGTGCCTGTGTAACAATTCAGTAATTTATGTTTGGGGATCTACTTAACGAGATGTAAAATTTGAGCGTAACTCCTTTCCACTAACTTCTCAGATATATCAGATAACTCGATACCTTCAGCTTCACACGCTCATGAACTGTACTTCTTCTGTGAGCGAGCGTATGTTCATCCTATTAAGCCTGTTTGTTTGTTGAATGACGGCTCTACCGATTGTGATATTGACATATTGAAATTAGTCTGCTGCCTTTTGCAGTGCCTGATCAGGAACTTTCTGATCTATAAACGACTGTTGTGGGTTAGTTTGTCAGTGTTTTGCTTTTTGTTCACCATGATTTGAATTTGGAATGCATCGATGTAATAATGTATGTATGTGATTGTGTTTTGAGTGTGTCATTGTCTGAAACGAACATGCATTTTAAAATCAACATGAAGACTTTAAAACATGAAGACTTGAATTAATTGGCTGTAATTGTGAAGCCAGTTATCGACTAACCGAACCAAACCATACCAAACCGCCCACTCCTTGCTGGATCATGTAGTGACTCTATCTTTAGTGTAGCGACTTCCAACCCAAATTGTGAATTGATATTGCATGGACATGTACGCTCGAAGTATATAACGACAAGAAAGCTAGAATTCTCTCGACTCCTGGTTTAGGCAGGCAGGTTTGCCTTCTCGTAAGGTTTCGATCCGTAAAACGCAAACGCGAAGTTAAATTTGTGTGTTCGAAAATTGATTAGGAAAAATGGAAATGTGTTTGCCTGTGTTTCTGCTGTGCGAATTTAGTAAATAGTAGGAATCAGTTTTTTCAGCTCGGGTATATGCTTACTATATAAACTATATTATTTCAAATGATTTCCGTTTGTCATTTTCTGTAAGTTCATGAAGGGTGTGTATACCTATGTATTATTCTCTTCTTCTCTACTGATACAATCTTGTGATGGTTTTGTCTTACATTATTTACTGCATGTGTGAATGATGCGTTTGAGTGTATATTCCAAATGGAAGCTTCCTAATTATTCTGCACAATATCTTTTTCATGTTCATTATTTCTCACGTACCTCGTTAGACATTTTATGCTAAAAATGTATGTATTTTAACGCACTTTTATATTGAATGATGATATGTACTATTGAGTACTCGTAAGCAAGGTGTGAAAATGGCGGATTAATTGTATTAACGTCCAACGATACAATTGTTACATTCCACACCTTTCATAATGATAAATCAAAGTTGTGTTGATGTTTTCATTTATGTTAGACTGGAGGGAGGGGTATTCTCAATCCCTTGCTGGTCCTGTAGGTGGAATCAGGTCGACGTCAAACCAGTTCCCCCATGGCTCTGGTCAGCAGCAAAATCGGTCTCATTTAGCATCTCAGTCAGAAACAGGCTCGGGAGGGGGGTCTCTCCAACACCATCATCAGACCCAAGCGTCTGGCCACGATGGTCATAGTGGTCCCGGAGGAATAAGTTCACATTCGCATCATTCGCCTCATCCTCTACATAATTTGATCAACAACTCTCAGCAGGCAGGTTCGGGTGTGTCATCAGCGCATTCGTCACACTCACATTTAGGTGGTTCTCACCACAGTGCTCCTCACTCCCACTCATCTCATTCCCACAGTGGACATTCGCATTCGCAAAGTATCTCCGCTATACCTCCAACAATGGGGGACTTCGGAATGTCGTCTAATGCACCTACGAGTGCGGACGCCTGTCTATCGATTGTACACTCTTTGATGTGTCACAGACAAGGGGGTGAATCAGAAAGCTTTGCTAAGCGTGCAATTGAAAGCTTAGTGAAAAAGTTAAAGGTAATAACTAACCATACGTTGTATGATTTGAAGTGACATGTGCATTCGTTCACAGTTAATGTTTTCATTACTCCATATTTTTATTACAGGAAAAACGTGATGAATTAGATAGTCTTATAGCAGCCATTACCACTAATGGAGCTCAACCAAGCAAATGTGTTACGATTCAGAGAACCCTTGACGGAAGATTACAGGTAATCCTTTTTCGCGTACTTGATTATGAACACTGTCCACAGTACACGATATGATAGGGAGAGACTGTGATGTCTCTTGCTGTTTAGGTTTACCCTGTAGTACATGAACGTTTGATTTGCATTCTGTGGAAATAATAATTCATACAGACAAGATTAATGAGTCCTTTTCAACCAACCAACTCGTATAAGCATGAAAATAATATGCATCAAATCAATACATAAAGGTTGTGGTGGAGTAGTATGTCGTGTTAGCTGCGGATGTTTGTTGTACAAATTGCACATTGCTACACCACCCCATCCACCCTAAAGTAGTCTTGCGTGGGTCGTTGCAAAAAGGGTTCCAAGAACAGCCTCCCTCGTTTTCCTAATATTTCTGGCCGTGTAGTAGAAAGTACGCCGTGTGCAAACTTGGGTATCTGGATGAAATGTGTTATTCAGCAAGACAAAGTGCATCATGCATTCATTACTCATCTACCTGCACGTTGATGCAGTTTAGTCAAGCGGGTTTTCCCCTTTGTACAGCCATGTGTAGGTAGTGTGCTGCTAGTACAATACTGTGGGCTACCATTTCAGTTTTCGCAATTTCAGCCAGTATGAAATACTTGTTCTGCTGTGCTATGCATGCCGGCTAAACGTAAACTTACCTATCTCATTTTACAGTCGAAGTTATTATTTTTTAACTTTTCTTAATTGTAATTCAATCATGGACAGGTCGCTGGGCGAAAAGGTTTTCCACACGTGATATACGCAAGGATTTGGCGATGGCCAGATTTACACAAAAATGAGTTAAAACATGTGAAGTACTGTCAGTATGCCTTCGATCTCAAGTGTGACTCTGTCTGCGTTAACCCGTACCATTATGAAAGAGTGGTGTCACCAGGAATCGGTAAGTGAAGAACAAGGAGAAAGTTTATACTCACTAATACCGGAAACGGAAATATGTATGGGGAATAACATCTATATTTTTTATTCGCAGACATATCTGGATTAAGTCTACAATCCCCCAACACGGGAAGAACGATTGATGAATATTCTGCTGGTAGCTCTGCTACATTGGACCTCATCAATCAGAAGACTGCTGCAGTGAACATAAAATCAGAAAATCCTAACATACTTTCTCCTGCAAGCAGTGGAATGATCGCAAGCACTGCCTCATCCACAGGTTCGGTTGGTATTGGCCAAGTTCCCGCTCCTCAACCGCAGACTGTGCAGCATCATCCGCCTGCGCCACCGTACAATCAAGCAGTTGGGTCTCAGGTCCAGGGGTTAATGTCACCTCCAGTTAATACTCCAACTCAACCTAGTGCATCTCAACCAGGCGGACCAAGTGCTACACTCATCAGCTCTGGGCCTACTTCGCCAATTGATGGTGCAACAAGTACCACACAGGTTCAGATTGGGTCGAATGGAAGTAGCAGTACTCCAAGTGGATCGCAGTCTGTCTCAGGACCGAGTGCTACAAATTACTACAGTGGTGACTCCACAGGTTCAATATTATATATTGTAATGCAATTGTTAATTATGGTATCGATGTTTTAGTTTTCTGTTTAGTCACATGTGTTGTTACTCAAATTGGTTACAGCAAACTGCTCCCAATACTCGGGCTTGGATTATAATGGAATGAGCATGGCGTCTCCTTCTTCTCAAGCAGCAGCGTCTTCTGCGGAAGGTAGTATTAATCCAAGCGGGTTTTCATCCTGGAACGGAAGCGGAAATAGCACCGTTAGTTACACTCAAAATACACAACCTTCTTCGTCTGGACCTGAGCTTTCAAATCATCCTGGATACAGTAAGTAGATATATTTAAGATTAGACAAGTCAATGTTCTCAACTTAAAAATTCGTGAGTAAGAACGCCAATAATGTATTCGTTACGTACAGATATACATTCTCGCCAATTATACCATGATGTTAACCTTAGTACTTCCGCTCTTCTGTCATCACAACCCCCTCCAGAGTTTTGGTGTTCCATTGCTTATTTTGAATTGGACACTCAAGTGAGTATAATAATACCTAATTACCTAAAATGTTATAATTTGGATTACGACATACGAGATGCATACAATCTATTTTTGCAGGTAGGAGAGACCTTTAAGGTTCCGTCTTCACTTCCCAGTGTAACCATCGATGGATACGTAGACCCGTCTGGTGGTAACAGGTTTTGCCTGGGGGCCCTCAGCAATGTGCATCGTACAGAACAAAGCGAGAGGGCTAGGTATTTAAAACAATTATATGTATATTAAACAGAGTTGAATGCAGCCTTTTATTATAGGTATTTTATATGAACTAATTCTAATGTTGATTTGCTTGATATTTAGGTTGCATATTGGTAAAGGAGCACAATTGGAATTGAAAGGAGAGGGTGACGTGTGGCTCAGATGTATGTCTGATCACAGTGTATTTGTACAAAGCTACTATTTGGATCGAGAAGCAGGTCGTGCTCCTGGAGATGCTGTGCACAAAGTGTACCCTAACGCATATATTAAAGTTTTTGATCTGCGACAATGTCACCGTCAGATGCAGCAGCAAGCTGCCACGGCGCAAGCTGTCGTAAGTTGATAAATATAGATACATTTTTATAGGCATTATGTTTTTTGTAATAACAATTGATTTTCAAATTATAGGCCGCTGCACAAGCAGCCGCTGTTGCTGGTCACATTCCAGGTAATCTTTTCATTTCGAATTTAAATTGTACGAATTATATAATAACACGTAGGTAATATTATTATGAAAAATATAAATTACAATTTGTAAATGTAGGACCTCATGCTGTCGGAGGCATTGCACCAGGAATAGCTATTAGCCTCAGCGCTGCTGCTGGCATTGGCGTTGACGACTTGCGTCGTTTATGCATTTTACGTTTAAGCTTTGTTAAAGGGTGGGGACCTGATTATCCTCGACAATCCATTAAGGAAACTCCCTGTTGGATTGAGGTATTCACCATTAATATTATCAACTTAAACAAATGTGCAATTTTGAAGTTTGATGTAGCATAATAACGCAATTCCCCGTAATACCAATTTCGTAGGTTCACTTACATCGAGCACTACAGTTACTCGACGAAGTGCTTCACACAATGCCAATTGATGGACCTAGAGCGATTGAGTAATGAATTAAATCAGTTGTTTTTATAGCTATAAGTAGCCATATGGGTCAGCATGCTTTCAAATTTTCACTAAGTTCAAACTGTGTTTGGCAAATTTCGATAACATATTTGATTTTAGCATGTAATAAGTGAATCGTTATATTTTGTAAATTCTGCTGTTATAGTCTTTTAAAGTTATTGAATAAATTAATGGTTACTAATTTTGTAGCATATATCATCATCAGTTTTAGCTAGCTTGAAGCTTGTCATAGTACAAGCTTGCTTAGCTCAGTGATGACCTTACAAGTCGGGTTTCCGTCTATTTTGAACATAGTTTCAATATTGCAACCATAGACTTTCGCCCATATTTTGTATGCAATACAACATGTGGTATTATGTTATCCGGAGTAGAATGGAATTTTAGGCTGAATGTTTACGTCGAGAAATGGGATGGAAATTGTGACTCATTTAACAATTGTTATTGTTAGTAAACTACACTACCTGTTCTTTAGCATCTCAAACGGGAACATTTTTATTTTGTAATAAGCATCAAATTGTGATTTCAGTCTAAAGTGCATTAATTTTTATTTATTGAACCAAGATTCTCACAGTATACAATACACAAGTTGTTGAACGTTTTGCTAAAAGACAGAAATTTATTGTATAATTATGATATATTTCCGTCATGCATATGAAGTAAGGAACGGAAAGTAAGTTTCCAGATTGCATTGTTCAGGATTTAGTAGCATGTATTCATCTGCGAATAGATGGGAAAAGACATGATACGTACATTCGTATTTTAGTCTTGGTGCTTCATGTCATTTGCTAAAGTATGCATTCAATTTCAACGCTCCAAAAGAAGGGAAGATTATTATAAGACTCACTTGTATTGGGATTACTGATTAAATATTCACATTTCATGTCTTGGTTTGGTCATACCTGAAACATGGAGGAAAAGCACAAACACACACGCCAGCAAGCCTGTTTCCGAAGGTAGCTTAATAACTAATATTCCTTGCGAAATTGGATATGAATTTCATCTCATAACACGCCATGAATCATTAATGCGTAATACATACATTGTGATTAATTTCTAAACTTGTACGAAAGGCAGTAAGAGTTGTCAGATATGGAACACTATGTCGTCGATAAAAAACAAGATACTACCCCGGCATACATTAATCTCAAAGCAATACACTAAAATTCAAAATTGTGTGTAGTATATCACCCACGACAAAGGAAATACACCGAATATGTGTCTGATATATACTTACAATACGGCACCTGTATCAATGCTTAACACTTTCTGGTTCCATCCAAAGCTAATGAATAATTTAGAATTATTGACAACTGTTTGATAGATAACTAATTAAAAATCCAAATGACGAATTTCGATTGACATATAAAAATCCCTTATTACACGTATTGTTGTTTTGGAGTTCCTCCGACGTACTCTGCATATCCACCAACTTTGAAACCTCCAATTTCCATTGGAGTGGCTGTCGTATTTTTTCCCTGTTCAGTGTGCGTTAAAAATTCATGATCATCAAAGATGAAAAGCGGATTCCACTCTGACCTTCAACCTGACGAGATTCAAAGGGCGGATCAAAATATCCCTTTGAATAAATTCGGCATTCCAGCCGTTGATTGGGTAGATCCTCAAAGAATGTTTCGAATATATTTATTAGTAAATCCCTCTCTTGGCGTTTTGGTGATTTCATAGTTATTTTGTCTGGGCTTAATGTAGCAAGCTATCAAGAAAAGTCTTGAACTACCTGATCAGTACCTGAGAACATGCACTTTACGGGAAGGCACGATCATTACAATGTGCATCTACCAGGTAATATAATTCCCTGTTTTTACGCTTTCTCGTTATGAAACCCTGCTTTCACTTAGTACCCCTTCCCTTACAGTTTACACCTTGATTGTGTGTGAGGTCTATAAGTCCATACCCCCTGATTCCAGATTCACTTACATGAAAAATGTCAATCCTATCCTAATGCATGCCATCGTGCCATTTATTTTGCCAATCTCTTGCAGACCATGAGTCTAGGCACCGTCATCTTCATGATGGTCCTACTCATTGTACTACCAACTCAAACGGATGAGTGGTTCCAAGAAAAATTTCGGAACGATCTGGACTACTACTATCAAGATGAGCACGTAGAGTTGATTGAGAAACTCTGGCCACGTAACTTATACATTCAAATTGAAAGAGATGCTATGTTTTAAAGTTTGACATACCTATTTAATCATATTAAATTGTAACATGATTAACTATACCTGTTTTTGGTGATTGGTATGCAGTTTGGAAACCCTTGACATACGCAATTATCGTCGTCCATCTCATATTTTTCATGACTGGATGGCTGGTCATTTACGCTTTGATAAAAAAGGATGTATGATGACAAGTACATTATATGCAATACGCCATCACTTGTAGAATTTCTTTAAGATTATCGTTTAAACTTTAAGGTTCATCCTTGCTGGTACATGCCTTGGATAATTATAAGTTGCACGCTTTCAGCAGTTCACTGGTTTGTTTGCGGATCCCAAATCATTGTCATTTGCAGTCTGGCATTCATCCGTGACATCTCTGTCACATGGGATCTAGTCCCACTCACCTGTACAATTGTGTACGGCGTTGGGTAAGTAATGTTGCATTAAATGTTAGTTTTTGATTCTAGCAATACTGGTGCGTCTGACGTTTGTTGATTTTTTTAGGTGGACATATTCGTGTGCAGTGGTGATCTCTCACTACAAGGTAGTTTTATGCTAAAATTTAATCAATTTAATCATCATCTATATTATATTAGTTTATGAAATTGCCTAAATGGTTAATCATTATACATAACTGATATATGTATTGTGTATATTCTCAAAAAGCGGAGATGCATTGTTCGTTACTGGAAAGACCGACAGCATCTCATTGGTTCAGACTCATATCCACCTCAGATTACGGAGTACCTCTACCAATACGGAAACAAATCTCGTTAAGTAATTTGTCCAGCAAAATCAGACATAGCAAAATGGTAACGGTAACTCGCACACCTAGGTAGGCAGAGTTATTAAACTCTATCTTGCTTATCAAAACATTCTAAACGTATTACTTACCGTTATGTTATTACTACTTACTTATATTGGTAAATATGAAAATTAACGAAATGTAATAATGATTACCTAGATGCCAGTTGTAACACGCAGTTCTGTAACAATTTGAAGTACAATTACTTCATTCAAATGCTAAACCTAAAATGATATGTGCCGTAGGTATATGTGTATGATTACTAATGTTCTGTAATCCGCCGCTGCACCATTGGATAGGGCACAATTGGCACAATTCAAACATTGCACTTTGTTCAAATCAGACTAAACAGAGTAACTAGTAGGTATAGGTATAATAGGTATTCAAGATTCCTAATGACAACGTATATGTAACATACATAAGTATATGGGCATTCAAATAAAAACATTGATTCAAGATTCAATAAGCTCACCATCCTATTATTTCAAGTTATTATTATACAAGATCGCTGTTTATGCACACTAGATATGTAGTGATCACATGAAGGAATGTACTACAGCTGCTTGGAAGTTTTCCCAGTTAAGCATTTATAATCCAGTTGTTAAATTCTAGGGATGAATTCCCTAAATGGAACGCGGCCAAATATGGGCGTTCCTCCCGATCTGAGAGAAAGGACTAATTCTGAGCACACCGAGTCTTTCCCTCGTCCGCGTCCACGAAAGCCCTTATCAAAATTCACCACAACTTCCTCCCATAATCCTTCGTCAAGTAACTTTACATCATCGCCGTCTCGCCTAGTTCCAGCTTACAGGACATATGCCAATGAGAGCTTGCCAATTGTTAGCACTGAAAACCAGCAAAAGCTTAACATACCTCCATTCGCCAAACCCCCTCCTGAATCTTCCAGTTCTTGTGGAACAACTAGACAGCTTTTATTACAGCGAAAATCCATTCATAGATCCCTTGAAGACTTACGCACTACCTGTAGTAGTCAGAATGGGCGTCGCCGTTCTATGGATTCTAACATATCCTGTAAGAATACGCAGTACTATTACATGGAACAAGGAAATAGCACCGATTGTCTACAAGCATCTCAGGGTCAAGGTAGTTTTGATACAATACAGGATAGCGGAGGGAGTGGAGATAACACGTGGAACATCAGTCTAGACGGGAGTGAAAACTTGACGAACCTTTCAATTGAAAATGAGACGCTGAAAAAGATGATCGCAGAGGAAAAGAGGAAAAGCGTGATTTACAAGATAATAAATGCTTTTGCTTTTGAGGCACTGAGAAAGCGCTCCAAAATGGTGATTGAAAGTGGAGAGTTACTAGAGAAAAGGCGAGAGGAGTGTGCAGCGAGAGTTGTGCTACATCACTTGTTGCTCAACTCGTGGAGAATGACCAAGGGGCAAGTAACGGCAGTAGCACTTGAAAACACTCAAATGCACAAAACCGTAGGCTGCCATTTGTTAGTGTTTTTAATAATTTGTCTAAGATAAGAAATAAAATATAATTCATGTTTAATACACTGGAGCAGATTGATAATCAAAGCCTACAGCTGAATATTGTTCGCAAAATGCAGTCAATGGAGAAGGACAAAATGACTGCAATTCTAAAAGAATATACTGATGTGAAACGAGACTATTATGTCACTATGAAAGAAAACGAAGCTATAAAAGAGGTGCTAAAATAAATATATGTGTACCTATCTATTGGCGTGGATTTTGGTATAATGAGATTTGCTTCTATGCTTTATCCTGCTACATCATGACTCATGACCCTAATTAACTTCTGCAGGAGTATGCAAAAGTACTTGAGGAAAAAAGGACTCTCGAGAGTCACTTGAGAGGCTTAACTGATGTAAGCTCACGTTTAAATATCGACCTTCAAATTCAACTGGATAAGAAGGAAATGCAGCTGAGAAGTATGGAACTGGACAGACTTCGTGCTGACAAGTTTTCGAGAGAAAATGAAGCACTTGCCAACGAGGTAATAATGAAAGCGAACTCCAATTTTGCTTAATTGTTTCTGGGGATTCTCAAACGAAACTTGGCAGCTACAAGAGCGCTGGTTATTCGTGCTCGAGTTTTCAAGTTGCAGTTCTTAACCACCTTGTTAGAGTAGGTATACGTAATGTAATCATATAAATTCATTTTCTTTTGTGATAACGGTTCCAGGCTGAACTTGTCAAATCCAAGATTAAAGAGCTATCCGCCCAGCAATCCCATTGGCAAGAGAAGGCTATGGAATATGAGTCAAAATGTTATGAGTTGAAGCTGGATATGGAAGAACGGGAGAAGGCTTATGAAAAATTATTGCTGGAGAAGATGGATGTTAAAAAGGAAAATGAGATTTTAACTTTGTAAGAGCAGGCATTTGAAGACACAAAAGCCTCATGCTGCATAGTATAGGCCATTCGTTTATTCTCTCACACACTAGATCTATATTCAGACGTCATAAGCTTCATATAAATTCAGAAATTTTATAAATTGAATCCAGCCGAGATTGTGGTGATGAAATGAAATTTGGGTTTCTTCAAGGTCAAATTCCAAATTGGAGAAAGCTGTAGCTGAAAAGAGCGCAAAGTTAACGGAGAGCACAGTTCAGAGAAGCCAACTCGAGAAATCCTACACTGAATGTAAGGAAGAGTTGGAGTATTTAGAAGATCAAATGCAATATTTGCAAGGAGCTCTCCGTCAATACAAGTATGTTTTATGCTATATGCTGAAGCTCCGGATTTGCATCTAGCTAGAAGCTTTGTTCTCTTACCTTAGTCCTGTCTAGTTGATAAAATTATATCCGAGGGAAATTCTCCGACCAATTGACTGCTATTCTTTTGATAGACACGTATTATTCCTTGCTCTTTTCATCTTAGAAAGGAAAATCAAGAGATCAGGCAGAAATTGTTTGACTGCACTTTAAAGAATGTACAAAAGCGTAGAGTGTGGGGGGCTGCTCTCTACTTTCTCGTGAGTCCTATTGAAGCATTCAAACGACTCTACTTTGGAGTCCCGAATAATCCACCGCATGAGAAAGACAAGTCTCCTGTGAAAAAAAGATCTGAGATGCTGGATGCCCAGTCCCAAGAAAAAAGTAGAACCCTTCCCATACTAACGAAATAAGCGCTCGCTCCGCATGTGAGGTGTGTTCCAGTTTTCTCCGACTCTATCACATCCTTATATAAGATTTCTGAGATAGATTTTAATACAAAATGTTCAATTCCATTGTAAAATATAGTCTTGCTTGCTTGGCATTATACGCATATAAGTTTATATGAATTTGTTGGAAAGAAATAAGTAAAATTTTGAACTTTTTTCAAAGTATAATTATTAATTTATTAACGAATTTCATGATAAAATAAAGAAAATTTCGCGCTTTACATTGCAACAATTATGCTCATTGTAATTTATTTGTCCATTTTCAGGTATTCGCTTGTATATCATTCAAATCGAAGGTACATGCATCCAAGCCACTACATAACATTTATTAAATTCCGTAATTTTTTTTTATCTACAGTAACTTTTATGTGCAACGTGAGTGCTTTAAAAGTCACGTTGTGTACATGCATGCATTGGTATACGTTCATTTTACCGGTACCGTACACATTATATAGGTAAGCGGTAAACTACAACTTTACTAATTCAACGACCATTTCCACAAAAACTTGGAACTCCAACTTAACTATTAAATCGAAATTAGGGTCACAGACCCGTATTCACCGTTAATTGACATAGGTATGTATCATTAATTAATTACATGCTGTAAAAATGTAATGGAATGTCCTTACTTTTACATCTACAACCCCTAAACATTACACAGCACAGTAGTTTCACCATGTTGCGTTACGCGTTGTGAGCGTACTGGAGTATTTTCACTTCTTTCTCAATCGGAGAAAGTGAACACCGACCAAGAGATGGGTAAAGTTCGTGTGCAAATTGCATAGTTTCATTAACTTTTCCTGCTGAAATAACTATAAGATGTGAAGACGTGAGGTATGCCATTATTATAGTGAACAGTGAAAGCGGCATTCCAAATTAGTAAGTTTGTACAGTTTATTAAACGATGCGAGGTTACACTTGATCAACTTCGTCAACGATTAAGTCGAACCTTTCCGTTTTCGTAGAATGCAATGATTGTACCTTTGTGTCGAGTTTGTTGAAACTCACCATGAGAGTTTGAAATGTGTGAGTAAAATAGTACGTGGAGCATTAAATTCAGTGATCGTAAGTGACTCCGACCTTTTTTAATGATAATATACCCTATCAGGCAAATAATCATAACATTAAACAAACCATTTTCATGCATTACCCACTTTCACTGTACATTCCTTCGGGTACATTTCCCAACTTTCAGACTCACTATCAGGTGTAACTCGTAAAGAGTGAGATATGATTTAGCTACATATTGAGTAAACGTGTGCTTGTGCATACAAAACAAATCAGATGCAGATTGCAGATGGAGTAGCTGCGTCAATTTTGGAAATCTTCAAGTTTAACCTAAAGTATAGTTACTTAGTCCCAAGGACCCAAAGTTACTTTTACTCTGTAGTATTATTATCTGATCATATCATAATAGTAGTCTCCTGTCTGTCCCTTCTGTAGCTCTATCGATGACTTTCAGTTCCTATTCACAATCAAAATTGAAATTCGCTAAAAATGTTCTTAATATTTGATCGGGCCATGGACAAGGAGTGAGCGAAAAAATTGAAAGGATCATACTGCTTGAATAAGAAATAATGATTATAGCTTTAGTTGGATAAGCAACTCAATATAGGTATACTACAAATTCTGTCTTGAACGGCTATCCGTAACTGTTCTCAACCTGAGGTTCTGAATATGGTTATAAATACTCAGATTAGCATTTTTTCAGAGCACTTTAAATCTGATGGCATGCAGTTTACGATTTCTGAATATTCCTTTCCAGTTGCTCCCGTGATTATGGCTCCATTAGGCCTTAAACATTCATTTATAGTATTATTATGTGCATGCATACCTGTCTACGTGTAACTATAAAAAATTGAAAGGATCATACTGCTTGAATAAGAAATAATGATTATAGCTTTAGTTGGATAAGCAACTCAATATAGGTATAATATAAATTCTGTCTTGAACGGTTATCCGTAACTGTTCTCAACCTGAGGCTCTGAATACGGTTATAAATACTCAGATTAGTATTTTTTCAGAACACTCTTAAATCTGATGACATGCAGCTTACGATTTCTGAATATTCCTTTCCAGTTGCTCCCGTGATTATGGCTCCATTAGGCCTTAAACATTCATTTATAGTATTATTATGTGCATGCATACCTGTCTACGTGTAACTAGTAAGTTTACTTGTATTCATCTAACCGGAAAAGGAAGCATTTATTGTGTTAATATCTAAACTAAAACATGAATTCTTGGACTAAAATTTTACACAATTGTCGCCCTAATTATTATCAGTACACCTCGATGCAACTGATCTGTGCGACATACTAACCTCAACTATCCTCCCTCGCCGTACACATTCCTCATTATCAATTCTCCACTTTGTCAATTTTTGCTCACAATTTAAATTACACTACTACTTTACCACGTTGCGAATTGTAGCATTTTTATGGTATACACAAATTTTATACGCACACAGTACGCATACATTATGATTTTATGAATTACATATCTCCAATTCTATTTTTTTCTATGTAGTCAATTATGTTTCAAAAATCATATATGTTTAATGTTTTTCTAACCTAATCCCAACTCTGAGACTCTTGCTGAACCATAGTTATTCTCCGTGGGCTTTTTACAGGCATGACTGAATTGTGGGGACACTGGCATGGTGAGCTTAACTCTGGAATTGTAATCCTATGAGGAATAAGACCAAGTTGTTTCTTAATATACCGAGCCACTAACTTTTGCGGTCGGCGCTGCCATTCATTTAGAACTTCCTTTTGGGCAAGGACCTTGAAGGAAAAGGGGATTTAAGAATTTAGAATAAGATAAGACTTACAAATACTATTATAGATATAAGAAGACACAAGATATTTAGTGTAAGATATACATAATTTTTTATCTACACGTTTATAATGTAAATCCCATAAAGTCATTATTTTTCCATTTCCTATACATTAAATCTTTTTTAAAAAATGACTTTCTCTGGCAAAGTGCTTTTCAGCATCTACCGAAAAGTTGCGGTCGGCGCTGCCATTCATTTAGAACTTCCTTTTGGGCAAGGACCTTGAAGGAAAAGGGGATTTAAGAATTTAGAATAAGATAAGACTTACAAATACAATTATAGATATAAGAAGACACAAGATATTTAGTGTAAGATATACATAATTTCTTATCTACACGTTTATAATGTAAATCCCATAAAGTCATTATTTTTCCATTTCCTACACATTAAATCTTTTTAAACAATGACTTTCTCTGGCAAAATGCTTTTCAGCTTCAGCATCTACCGAAAAGGTCTTAGTATTTACACAACGCATTTGTTTTCAGTCAGATTGTGGAAAATAATAAATACACAAGAAACTGTGGTTTTCAGTACATGCAGGTAACCACACTATGCTTTTACAATTTTATATCGCGTTGATAAATAAGTATGACTCAAAATAAAGCAAATTGAAGTATATAATACTGATGTGTTTGTTCAACTAACCTGATCTCCCCTCATTCGATCAAGTAGAGAAACGCAGACAACAGCAGCACGAATTCCTGCGTGATGTGTGAGCGCAGCAAACGCCAACGACTCCATTTCAATGTTGGTAACACCACTCCTTTGTAAATGGTGAATATAGGACATTTTCTCTTTCTCTGTGTAGTCACAGAAAGCTCCATCCAATCTGCCTTGTCCTAAAAGAAGCGAAATTGCAAACGTGAAAAAACGACCAGATTTTCAACAAGAAAGAATGTTATTACGATCTCGTCAACTTTGTTCCGTCCCGGACATCTTTATGCCGTAAGCAGTTCAATTTTTATATACAAAGTCCGAGCGATAACATAATGCATACATTTGTCATATATCTTATATACCCGTTTCTAACCCTCATTAAGTAAACATGCGGAAATGCCGACGGGTTCAATAAAATATATTGGTAGATGAAATAAAATTGGTAAGATACTAAGGTATATATAAAAGTATAACTTTTTTGTAAGCTGTACGTTTTTGTACAAAAAACTCAAGTAACGAGTTTGTTACATAATCTTATAACTTTTTTTTTTTATTTCAGCCATCTGGCTCCCTACTTGTCTTGTCTCGCCCCCACACGTATTTTTTCGTTTTATATCCCAACGTTAAAGCACGTACACAATTTCCATATTTGCTTAGAATCCCCAAAGGTATATTAATACGGACAGCATTTCAAACTGGCGAAC
>JAANSN010002961.1:0-20979 GCA_036850665.1 Dicranocentrus wangi | reverse complement strand
CAGAGTATACTTTTGATAATACGTGCAGTAGTATGTATAATACGCTATAGCTATATCCGTATTATTCCGTATCCTTTTCCTAATATTTGGATGCTTAAGGTCTTTTAGTAATAAAGTCCAAAAAAAACTCTGCTGCTACAGCATACTTTGTAACATTGCATGGATGCGTATATTGTGGATGAATGCGGGTACATTATTGTTGTGTGTAGTATGTAGTAACACGTCCACGATCCGTCCGTAACACCAAAAGTAGACATACATAATTCTTCTCGCGTACGTACCTACATAATTTATATCACATCTTAGATGCTTTTAGCTTCTTGTATTACAATAAGATACACTCGGAGAATGAATGGCAAATGATCGTTATAGATGTTGTTGTGTATAATGTACCGATATAGAGTCGACGAGATCAAACCGAATGCTTTGAGATGAACAAAGTATACGTTTGACGGAACTAGTGCGTTAGTTCGTAATGATGAATGTAAAATAATATGGATATAATGAAGGCGTAATTATGCTTGTGTTCTTCTTTAGGCTTCGTAAAGGCATAGATATTGGCTGGCAAGACTGGAAAATGAATATCGAAGTTGTTCATTAAACCATTGTTTGAACACATTTGCTGCGGAGGTTTTGGAAACGTTGAAATATACAGAAATTTGTTTCATACTGACATTTCATGACCAGAGAAACGCAGTAACTACTGTCAGTTCACAATTCAGAAAGAACAAACAATTCTCAATCTTGCTCTGATATTCATATCGCATTTGTGAACACAGCTTGTACATTTTCCTATGAAAGTTGGATCAGTGCGAGTTCTTGTCCACCGAAGAGATATGATACAACAGGGTTTGATTTGATTATATAATAATGATATGATGATGTATGACTTGTGGCAAAAACAATATTTGTAAAAAAAGATCTCGTGTTTGCAAATCTGCGACCATTAGCCAAAATTATGATTAATTATCCAAGGTTTACTTCTATCCGTTCCGAGTTAAATAATTATTTATATCATATCCCACATTTTGCGGAATTCTTTTTGATTTTGGTATTTGGTCATTACTACCCATTTAAATGGCAGTCACAAGTCGCAACGCTTACAGTTAGAAGAATATAACACATTTCTCTCCATATATGTCGGTAACCCACGTAGTACCTTAGTATTAGCTTTTACATTTTACGTATTTAGTACATTTTTATTATCATTTGTGCACAAGGAGGTCAAATTCTGGATTGACAAAGTCGTGAGTGGTGGATGCGCTTGGTCTTGCTTGCCTCCATTTCCATACCTCGATTCGATATATAGCAATTAAGGATACTTCCCTTCCGTATTGAATTCGTTTTCACGCTCAGGTAAGACTTTTAATATGTGTGTATGCTTGCTTCCCGTTTTTAAGTGGTAAACGATAAGAAATAAATTAAAATTATTAGGACAAAATTATATAGCGTGTTTCATTTTTCATATGACTGCACTGCAGACATCCGGCAGGTACTGCACCGCACCCGTCCGTACCCGACATGTCGTTTATAATTACATATTAGTAAACTCATTCAAAGCAGACAGCTTTGTGAAAAACGTCATGCTCCAACTGGAGATTAGTTGCATCTGCCAGGGAAATGTCTCGTGTGTTTATTCTAGTAAACTTGCAAGTTTTGTAGACCACCGTCTACGCCTGTTGGCCCATAACTGACAATTAACTGCATTTTCATGAAATAATTATATACTATATAACTAACAAGTGGTTGTTAACTTACAAAATTCATAATAGAAATACTGACGTATGTCATTGTCGTACGTATGTTACGTATTCCTTAAGATATCCCCCAACATAATCAATTAGCTGGTGTGTGTGTGTGGGATGCTAAATGGGACACGGTCATACTTTCTTCAAAGGGGTTTTGCAGTGCAAGTTCAAGTGCGTAAAAAGTGTACGGATCTTCTTCATGTTTCATGCACGAAATCACTTTGTCTTATTTTTGAGAAGTCACCAGTCTTACTCTGGCATACCTTCTGACAGGACATGATATATGTGAAGTTTCGTGATTTGTATTACAATCAAGTGTGGATTTCCACAATGGTAGGGAATTTAATTAGAAGTAAGTCCCCGTGCTGAAACGATGTTGCTCATTTGTATTGTATTTAGCCTTGTATTGGTACATCAAAGTGATTGTCGTGAAGAATCAAAGCAGTTGATGTTGTAAGTGCCCGGAAATTTACCACGTAATTTTAATTTTAAAATGTCAATAAAACTTGGAAATTATTAATTAGTTTACTTTTTTAAATACAAGTGCATCACGAGATGGAAAGGGATGGGGGTCTGATGGTTCATCTACGTTTTTCGATATAGCTTTGACAGCCCTTGCATTCTTATCGTTTGGCATATTTCTGTTAAACCTTCTTCTGAATGCCCTTCTGGTAAGTTTAGTTTTCTAATTTGAATAAACTTCTTATACATCACTCAAGAAAGATACGGAGTATTAACAGTTTAACTTTTACAGTATCCATCCGTCACAGCGACTTCCCTAGTAAACAACGGTATGTAAATTTATAATAATGCAAAATAGTTACAAAATATTCTCCTCTCCTTATATCTTTGTAAAGATTTGGGCCAATGCAGAATACATGATATAACTGAAGACAACTCTTATTAATAAATGGTTTTGCAGGACCTATTTTAACTATGCTCACTGCCGGAGGAAGTACTGGAGGTGCAATTATAACAGGATCAACAGGGCTTGGTGGTAGAAGTAATAGTAAGCCAATAATTCAAATCATTTATTAACGTGTATGTTAGTTGCATTAAGTATTTCAATGTGACTTCAAATTTTTTTGAATCAACTAGGTCAAAGGCGTCGTAGAGCTTTATTTACTCCCGAGATAGACCAAACTACGGCAGCAAAATTGCTGATAAATTTTGTAACCAATTCAATTGAAACAATGGCCAACAAACACGAATGTATTCCGAGGGTATTTTGTGACGGGAATCGTCGGGCAAGGACTGTAGGACGAGGGTTTCAGATACTAGTTCCAATAATTAGGTAATTTTAGAAAGTATAACAAACTACTCTCCCAGTTTTAATGGATAATAATCATGCTTTATAATCACTTTCAGTTTTGGCATTTCATATTTTGGAAAAATGTTACGACTGCATGATGAAATGCCGAAGCAATTAAACGCCATTCTGTTGGGAGTAAGTGAAGCGAACTGTCAATCACATTTTCCCCAAAAACAATGCAAACGATAGGTTTATTTTGAAATTTAATTAGGTAATATATTGTAGTCTGAAAATAAGAAGTTTCTAATTAAACCCGCCTGGTACCTCCAATTTATTATACGTATTATTTCTGTAAGTAGCGTAGTTGGGATTAAGGTGAATATCATTCCATTATTCTGTTGATGTTAAGTAGAATTAAATAGAAGGGTATAGATTTGTATGTTTAGTCTCAACTGATAATTATGTGTAATGAATGAAGATGTGTAAAAATCCAAGACGTATTTTCAATAAAGAAATGATTCTTAACATATTTTTGTCTGTTTGCTTATTAAAATGTTATCTTCACCCCGACATAACCTATTTCAGCTAATGAAATGCAAATGACATATATTTAATAGTGCTTGGCAGCAAGTAGAAACTCGCCGTGCAGATTACATGAAAACCCATATTATATTGCTATTGTAGAATCCACATGCACACCTTGTGTTATCAAATCATACCTAGGATTCAGGATAGACGTAACTTTTAATTAAAATTCGTTGAGAGTTTTGAAAACGCAATCTATCCCCTGGCCCTGGTCAGTGACAGAAATTGCAGGTCCACTTCTATATTGTTTATTTCAACGTTATACATAAGCTTGTGACGGACCTTGAAATTATGAATGTCCTAATTTAGGCTAATATCATGTTTTTTTCGTACTCACATTCACATGTCCTAATTTCATGGATCGTGCACTTAAAAGCGCACGCAATTTGTCTAGAACCCGTTGTAATTATACTCTTTACACAATTGCACTGCTGTAACTTCGCAGCGAAGCATGAAGTCCGTTGCCTTTGGCGTACAGAAAGTCGGTTTAAATTATGGCGATGAAAGCCCACCAATTTAATTTAATTTAGTTGACTTTGTAGCGCTGGCCAAAACACATCGCTTCTCATTCATAATATCTTCTAACAATGCTGGCGAATGTAATTCCAAAATTAAGTGATTTTCAAAAGTTTGATATAGCAGATGAACTTAAATCATCTGCGTAAATTAGATGTTCAGAATTTTTGGTGGAATATGTTCCTTGTTCTTATAGTTCCAGTGTTTTTGAGCGCTCCTTTCTTTTCCCCGGGTGTTTGTGACCACTTCGATGGAGGGGACTTCTCAGTGTGAGTAATCTTGTTCTGTCTTAGCTGATTTATCATTATTTATTTAATTTTAAAAATTAGCCGGTTTGATTTTTAAATTTACAGAATTTAAAAACATGTAGGATACACATACACAATCATACAAAATAATTTTTAATGTTATTCAGATTTGAAAACAGTAGCAATTTCCACACGGACTCATATCCTGAGTTTGACCATTTTTCCGTCTCCAAAGCTCATGAGAATGAGTTTGAATTGACCCATCCCAATAACATTCAATATGCACTACCACAGAATTTCAAGTCCAAGAAAACTAAAAATGAAGCATCCGGTGAAGCAACCTATTCTACTATTGACGACAGATCTGGCCCAGCACGAATTCCAAGAATTCGTTCCAAGGACTATGGGGAATCTTCCCATTATCGGGTAAAGGGAAGTAGGAGCGGCAAAGCGAGAGCGATTTATAAGGACCTGGTCGAAAAGCTCTTAAGACCACGGTCATCTTTATCTCATTCGTATTCAAAATCAGGGCTCGGTAGCAGTACGTACTCACACTCGGAACCCATGTCAGCACCTGCTTTATCGTCTCCTGGTTGGGGAGGTTGGCCTGAGAAGGGTGGATGGGGTTGGGGTAAAGGTACCGGCAAGCCCTCATTGTTTGAACCTTGCATGAAAAACGCTCATACGCATGCCCATAACAATCATTGAGTAAACGCAAATTCGAATTATTAATATAATCACAAGCAGATTAATAATTCACTAGGGACAAAATTCACTAATATTATGCCGCTCAGATAAATGATTGCGCTATATGTACAAGGAAAGTTACAACCCTCAGGAATAAGCTTCCGTTGGAATTTACTTGCGACACCTCCACAAAATGTTGGTAAACCCTGTTGGGTCACCTATCTTTACTCTGGAGTGCTCCCACAACTATTTTACAACGGGATCTTACTCCTGACGGCTTTGCATCTGCATTTTCTGCTCAAGTTGTGAAACCTGCCTCAATTGCACGAAGAGTTTGTGCATATCTGTTGCCGAATTCTGGAGAAATTCCACGAGATGTTAAATGGAACGTGGAGCATATAGGCTGTGCACTTGAGAATTATCGAAACTTACTCAATGGTCGGTACGGGCATGAATCATTCAGTGACATTTAAATACCATTCACTTCCTCCCGAAGGTCATGGAAGTCATGGACATGGGTATGGGATTTCGCTGGTGGATGTTCTTTTGTGTGGATTATCTTTGCTCTCTCTGGGGGGATTTTTACTTAATTTATTACTTAATTTGTTAAACGTGAGTTTTTAATTTATAAAGCTACGATTGAAAACCTTAGTCAAGAATAAACGTTCTCATGTTCGTTTCGTATGTAGCTTTTTGGATTTGGATTCATGACTACCACCTCTCCAGTAACAACGACCACGACCACGACTGGTGGTGGTGGTGGCGGCGGCGGCGGCGGCACAAGTACAGCCACAGCTACTGGTACTGGAGCAGCAGTACTAACGTTACCAGCATCGTCAGGTAAGTACTCACCCGTTGTAAACGCCTTTCTCTCTCCTCGAGCCTCTAATCAAATCACCATTCACTAAACTTAACAAACCGCACCAGCAGGCGAGTGAGATGAGATTGGCATGTACGATTGTAAATAGACTGTATCCCAAAAAGCCTGCTTTTTTAGGAATAGGATTGACAGGCCGAACTATTGATTCTGTAGCGGGCTCAGGTTGGGGATGGGGAGGAAACCACGGCCGGATTATGGTCAATCTTCAACTTCCTGCTGGTTAGTTAAATTATTCTCAAGTATTGGTTGGATATACGAAGTCCGGTTTATTTTATTAACACCATACTTTCGTTCACCATAGGAGGATGGTCATCATCAACCACAACCACTACCTCAACAACCCCGATTCCAACAGTGACAGGAACCGCAACAGGTTTAACAGGGTTACCAACAGCGTTCGCACTCCGACCGTTTCGAAGAAAACGACCCAAGCGGGAAGCATTCCAGCCATACGTTGACTCATCCACAGCTTTAAATGTCTTGGCAAAAGCTGTACTTAATTCAATCGAAGCAGCAGCAAATCAATATGAATGCATGGAACGAGTTGTTTGCGAAAACAACAAGCAAGCACGTGTTATAGGGCAGTGGATGGAATACTTTATGCCCCTCTATAGGTAACTTTTTTTTCTTTTTCATCAGTATTTAATGTGCGTACTTTCTGCAAAAGACTTGCGCAATAATGCGTAATCTCCGCCTGTTACGGAAGTTTAAGCATTTCTCGAATCGAAACACAAAAGTAAAAAATAAGTATATACCAGCATTCATGTTCTTTGCATAAAAAGTTTCAGTGTGTCGTTTGTCGGGCACCGGATGGGAGCTCACCAAAGTCTGTTGGATCATTTACGTGCCATTGTCTTGGGTGCAACTGAAACTAATTGTCAAACCTACTTTCCACAATGCGGGCATAAGAAGTCAAACTCTTCTGCTGGTTCCGTGAATTCAACACATTCTAGCTAGGTACCTATTTCGGTGAAGGAATCTATCGTGATATCATGGCATTTGACTTTAGAAGACAGACCCATTGTGATTATGGTTCACTTTTAAAATACCTACCTACATATCTTTAGGCTTACCTGTAGGAGTGCAGAGTGCAGGTTTTATGAAAGGGTTGCGTTACGTGAGAAATCTTGTAGGCACAATGTTCATCGAAGCGAGTGTAAGTAGGACACACGAAGGGTGAATGAAGTCACAATGAATCCTATTTATTATATTACGCAATATGACATTCAAATGTGCTATTTTAAATTTAAATGTAAATTTCTAGTTGATTTATTATCATTTTTGTAATTTATTGCTAATAAACATATGGATTTATTACCAAACAACTGATTGTGAGTTCGAATTTATACACCTACGCCGCGTCACTTTTTGCAGGAATTTTTTTACGAATCTTTCGAGGCACAGGATAATGCAAGTGCAAATCATGCCTACTATCAAACCAGTAAATGGGCTGTAAACTTGGGACAAATGAATGGTTATAAAACTGTGTGTGTTTTCTCCTTGACATTCGGATTGCTTCGGCAGCCATCTCTTTTTCATATGACTCAAAGTTCCAGTTTCTTGAAGTCGAAGAATACTGTTTTAAAACGAATGTTTCAAATAACATAAATACCTAAAGGTGTGCTCACACGCAATCCCCAAATTATCACTAACCAATGAAG
Organism: Dicranocentrus wangi; assembly: GCA_036850665.1. NCBI lineage: Eukaryota > Metazoa > Arthropoda > Collembola > Entomobryomorpha > Entomobryidae > Dicranocentrus > Dicranocentrus wangi. The sequence continues at coordinate 13,402 of JAANSN010002961.1, read as the reverse complement.
TATATAAAAGATCCAATGTCAGTACCCCCAGTTAATCGATGGCCGTAGAGGAGACTTCTTTTTTAAGAACATAGCCCAAGGATATTCTAAGTTGAACATCGGAATTTTCCCCCACGTGCATGGCATGTAGCCAATTACTTCATTAATTGTAGTAAGCCCAGTTTCCACATCAATCACGTATGCGGAAGGAGAACTTTGAACGATTCGGATGTAGTCGTTCATTTGTCCAGGGGAGAAGACTTGATGCGAGTATTTAACTCTTGAGAGAAGTTGGCGGACAAGGTGAAATTTGGATAACCGCTTATAAATATTAACAGATAAATTATAAAAATAGTATTTACATATGCATTGCGCATTGTTCCAACGTTTTCCTTACCTCTAACATTACTCTAATTGTCGAATTTGATTCACCAAACTCCATCAAAATGTTGTATTTGGATTGTAAAAGCGTCTCAGTCGTGGAAATAGAATACTCGTTTGCTGCCTTCAAGGAAATCATAGTGCCAGATTGACTTGCCGAAATTACAAGTCCAGCTGCTGCCGTTACCAGTAAGATAATGCGGCTTGCGTTCTTGGTGAACATTACTTTGGCATCTGTGCTCAATAGCAGATATTGGACAAAGTTTTTAATTTAGTTTTTATACTGGTAACGACGTTATTAATTAAGTCAACAAATACCTTGACGTAGCATAACCGCAATGCAGTGGAATGATGACTCAATAATGGAAACTCCTTCATATTTTGCTGAAACTCCCAGCGCGAATAGGAATAAGAGACAGACGACGTGTAATAAGAGAATAAAGGTTTTGTTAAATGTAGAGTCGAAAATGTCTTTGGTTAAATGTTCAAACTCATGATTCACAAATGCCACAACCCTATAAATCCAAATTAACGATATAGTAAGTCCATATCACGGCCAATTGATATAAGATTGCTGCATAGGTATTCTACTTAGAGTGTCCAATGGCAAACGTGGGATCCACAGAAAGTGTTCGGTTTGCATACAAGCTGAATGAGGCTAAATACAAATCTACGTCATTCTGCGACGCGTTCGCCAAGTTGTAAATGTCGACATGTGAATTTATAATGTATCTATTAAGATCAAGATAAATAAAAGCACTTTGAATAACTTACTTGAAGGGATCTTGAAATTGAAGGGATGATAACTTACGTAAAATTGAGTAGAAATTGTAAGGTATGAAATATATCCACGGAGTATCCACCGGAAAGACGATATTCCATTCGCATACTTTCTTCATTTGTTTCTTCAGAGATATGAACTGATTCTACTCTCACGTCATATTCATAATGAAAATTGTACTGCAATCATCGAACAATTTTAATGATACTCACTAATATAATTATGCATAACTTTTTGACATATTCTTACCCGTGTCGTAATTTTTACTACTGTGCTTGTAAGATCAAATGAAGCCATTTTGTTTTGTACCTTGCTTCAGATTTTCCATTTTTATTAATGAATAAGAAAACCTGAAAACCCCTTCTAGCGATGTAATACTCAAGAATTTTTGATAAGAATGGATGTTATGCTTTTGGATATTATTCTAGCATTACGTTAAGTGGGATTTCGTGCGTTCGTTATAACGTATTGTCCTTGCAATAACAAAAGGGACAAGGTCACAAGCATATACTAAAGTAATATAGTGTAATGATGATGAAAGCAGTTGACATACCTAGGTATAATTGTGTTGTTATTATTCACTAATGTTGATGTATGAAACTCGGGTTGTAGTTTATTGTTCCAACAACCGTTTAGAAATATTTATTTAAACCATATAAGACAGTTACATAATATTCTAGAATACGCGACATACGTAAAGAGTACTTAATATCAAGCGCTAGCTGGAACAATGTAATGCAGTCATTTATTTTGGAGCGCGACAACTCTATTGGCACTGCGAGCTAATATTTTCTTTATTTTTTCCAGAAGAAACAACCCCGGGCAGGCTATTAACATTCCTATTATTAATAATTTAAACGCACCATATACTTGGGGAAAGTTTATACTCTTAAAGGGAAAATCATTTCCGGCATTGCAAAATTCGAATGGAGTAATCCATTTCTTTCTAATACGCTTCAATATTCCTCTTTCCCGAATACGTACAATGCTGAAATTGAAATCGTCAAAATTACATTTATAAAGAATTCTATGAATCACAGTTATACAAACATGCATTTGCTTACTAACCCGGCATTGAATCGCTCCCTGAATGTTGCATTCTTTCTTAGGTACATAACCCATGGATAGCGTAAATTAAAAACGGGAATTTTAGCCCATGAGCAAGGCATCCCACCAAGTGTCTCGGTCACAGAGAATATGCCGGTCTCTTCATCAATTATGTATGCCACTGGCATAGTTGTCACTTGCCTAATAGCGTCATCAAAGGACAGAAAGACGAAATTTGATGCTTCCACTTTTCGTATTAGTCTTACCACACTGGGTATATGCATTAAAGCCTATATTAAAGAAAAACTTTGGATGAGATACAATAAGCTACGGGATTACTTTAAATGTATTTTTGAATACCTTCAATAACTTACTTCGAGCATGAACTTAATAGATGATCGATTGGAGTTAATTCCAAACTCCATGTAAATTCTGTAGTTAGATTGTATTAAAGACTCGATGGAGTTTATGGTGTAACGATTAACAGCTGCAATGGATGTCATTATCCCTGAGTAGGAAGCCATGATGACGACAATTGTTACTGATAATACAACTGTGGCTATACGAGTACTGTTATGGAAGAGTGAAAGAAATGTGCCTGCAAACAAGGCAAATATTACTGTCTGTAAAGGATTACTAAACATATCCTACAATACTAATTATGAACTAGGAACTAGGACACTTGCCTCTTTGAAGCGTAATAGTAATACAATGGAAAACAATGTCATCCATTGACGAGTCCATTTCGTAGTAGTTAAGGATAAGAAAGCCAATCAAGAAAATTGTCCACACAATTGCTGCGCATATCCATAGATTCGTTGTAAACGGAATAATGAAAATGTTTTGATCTAAAGTATCTGCTTCAAACGCACGATCCATAAATGCCAGAATTCTATACAGATGAAAATATCACTTCATTAATAAGTAAAATGATTTCCAAGAAACTGCAACAAATGACAGTTTTTCGTAAATATTGTACTTGGATTGTCCAATAGCAAATGATGGATCAAGATATTGCGTCCTTATTGGAAGCAAGCTAAACGATGAAACGTACAAGTCGAGCGAGGCATTCTTAATTGAATCCGGCTCAAATCCGTTTGGTAATTCTGGATGTAGTTTATATCTGGAATGTTTGTAAGTACTAAATAAATAATCAGTCATTATAATTAAAAAATGTTTGTCTGAAAGTATGTTATAATTAATTCAATTACGTAAAATTCAGCATAGACTGCAAATACAAGAATACATCAACTGCATAACCCCCTTGAAATTCATATGTAGGTTGTCCGCTACTATCATTAACTTTAGCAACAGTTACATCATATTCGTACTCATTTGTAAACTAGGGAAAATAAATAGTCGAAATAGGAGATTATGGTTGTCAACTGTTAGCTAACTATATTATATTTGTAGTATTTGTATAGCTTACCCTTGTTGTGATATGTAGAACAGTTCCAGTTAGATCCGTGTCTGTACCATTCCCGTACTCCTGATTTTCGGCCCACATACCGATTGTGGTGACGATACGAATTAAAAATTTCGAGATTGCAAACAATCAGTATAACATTACCAAGATCAAGAGCCTTCATTTTTTACTGGAACCACCTACAAAGCCCTATTTAAAATTGCTATTCTTATCCCGTCTACCCCTTAAGTATCGTAAGAAATTGTTTGTACGCCATGTCAAAAACTTGGAAATGGTCGAAATGGATGGACGTCTCCCCGTCGTCATTGCGTTCCCGTTCCCTGTTATTCTTTGATTTACTAACGATAATATTAACAACGAGATGCAAATACACAAGCGAGACAGTTAGCGTACCAGCTGAATGATGTGTCTGGTTGAAGTGTCGGGTGTTAGAATAGAAGTTATGTGAGCAAACAATAAACTAAATATATGCAAAAACGCTGTATTATATGTATTTTTCCCCGAGAAAGTTTCCACCCGTTTTTTGGTAAGCAAATCTCAAAGCAATCATCAATCACTCATATCTTGAATAAATAATGAATAATAGCCAAAGGACAAGCATTATTTTCATGTGGTGGATAGAACATGTGTCCCTACGTAAGAGGTATTCATTCACATCAATTGTAACTGATTACCCAAACGCCATGTTTCATGCTGATAAACTCTATTGTGTTTTCCCATTATTCCTTTCACCTTTCCCATCTTCAAATTGTATGAAATATTGATGCCAAAGACAAGAATTACAAGCATGAAATGAATATTCCTTTATATGCTATTCTCGTAATGTTGCTAGCTTTCTCTTGTATGCACAGAAGCATGTATACAGGAAACTGCTAAAAGTGCAGCTCCTTTAGGAGCAAGTGTAATGACGAAAATATTATGACAAGGATTTTGTTTGAAAACATAACGAGACAACCAAAAGTTCGTTTAATTAGTAGATTTGACAGTACATGTTTGTGCAAAAAATACATCGAGCTGTCATATCTCCATAATGTTCCATGGATCATATATGTCTTCACGTCTATCGTCGGAGAAATATCCAGGTCAATTTATGCCTATTTACTACTTTGTCAAATTTGTTTGACGTACTAACATGCAATTGGGTGGGATAGTGAGGATTTGGTATATAAATTGAGTCCAAGTAAATGCTACAATCCTTCACCACAGTTTTATTGAAACAAAAATAGATTGCCATTAGAGTTTTGGTGTTATTACATCATGAAACTTTGAAACCAAATGTGGAGTCTAAAACAAAACACGTGTATTCCGAATTGATTAAATTATATGACGAATGCAAGATATATGCCACAAAAGTCAAGGACAATGTTGCAAGTTGTTATGTAACTCGATCTGCACGTCGTGAGAATGGATATTGCCGATGCAATGATGTCACGCACTTAGCAGTGAATCATGACCTTAATGGCCCCGCCAGCTCCTGTCTTTGCTACTTCAAAAGCATCCAGCGTCTCCTCCAGCTTGAAATTGTGAGTAATGAGTTTTTTCACATCGACATTTCCAGATGCAACCAAAGATAACGCCATTGGATAACTGTAAAATATGTAGTAAAGGTTTAGAGAATGTAATTTTGTCTGACGTACAAAGCTGAAAAGCAGTTATGCTTTCATATCTTGTCTAGCTATGCTACACTTTAATGTAAGTTTGATAAAAAGGAAAAACACTAATGCTTACCAATTGGCGTAACGGAAGACACCTCTGACGTCAATTTCCCGAGTCATGGCTTTGATGATTGGAACCTTAACTTCGGCTGGGCCATGACCAATTATTAAAATTTTTCCTCCAGGACGGGTAGCCTGATTAACCAAGTTAAGCATCAGTTATGATGATGAGCAGTTGTGAATGGATCAAGGAGGTTCGGACTTATTCATGCATGTGTCAAACACTTACCAACATGGTCAGGGAAATGGTAGATTCGGCTCCACAAGCATCAATGGAAATGTCGGGTTCGGCGCCGAGAGTATCTACGACCTGCTTGGCGAGTTCTTCAGCGGAAAGTTTGGTGTCAACAGTAACTGTGAAATCAGCCCCAAGTTCCTTTGCAAATTTTAAACGATGTTCAACCACGTCTGCAATGCAAGTACATAAAATGACACTTCAAATATATTTTATAACATAAAGAGGGAAATCAATAGGGAAATGATTAGGAATGCACTACCCACCGGTCATGATGACTTTAGAAGCTCCCATGGCTTTAGCAGCCAACAAGTTGACAAGCCCGATGGGTCCGGCTCCAGTAATAAGAACTTTACTACCCAAGGTCACACCGCCACGCTTGCAAGCCTGAACACCAACAGAGAGGGGTTCCAGCAATGCTCCTTCTTCCAAACTGACATGTTCCGGTAATTTATAGCAAAAGTCAGCGGCGTGGGTGTAGTATCTGGCCAAATTACCGTTGTCTGGTGGAGTAGCGCAAAAAACGACGTCCTTGCACAGGTTGTATTCTCCCCTTTTGCAGTCATCACACCGACGACATGGAACACCGGGTTCAATAGCGACCCGATCTCCTGGTTTCAAATTCTTGACGGCCTTGCCACACTTAGCGACAACACCGGCCGCTTCGTGTCCAATGACCATGGGGCCCTTTACGACAAAGTGGCCAATCTTTCCTTCGGTCCAGTAGTGAACATCAGAGCCGCAGATGCCGACGGCAGCCATACGGAGAAGTACCTCTGAAAAATAATTTCGAACATGCGATAACAAGTTTTATCCAGTTCTAAAATAAAGTTTCTATCAGAAAGCTGACTGCATTCTAAAAAAGGGCGTCAATTGACATACCATCATCCTTGGGCTCAGGAATTGGACGATTTTCCTATGATAATAAATAGCCACATACAGTTTAATAGGTCTTGAGGATAAAAGATTTCCCTTGATTAGGATATTTTTAATTACCAATCTGAGATCTCCCTTGGCATGAAGCACAGCAGTAAGATTATTTTCATCTGAGCCACCCATATTGACTTCGCCAAATGTCACTAAAGACAAGTAGTTTGCAAACGGAAAACAAGTGGGTATAGTGAGAAAACCTGCAAGACGAAAACAAGGATACTACCTCCTCACGCAGCTGCCAAACACGATCTGCTGAAGATCATGAACATGTCCTAAACATTTATTCTCATCGCATCCAGCTAGCAGAATCAGTTTCCATTTAAGTAAATGAATATACTTTTAGTATACGTGCATTTCTGTGTGTAAAGCAAATTAACTATAAATCTTTAGTGGACAAATCTAACAAAGTGGAAAGCATCTTTAGGCATACGTAGCGAAGCGTAAATTATATCAATTTAAATATGTATGTGCAAGAAAGTTTCCTTCATACAAGCAGCGCGTATACGCGTTACATAACATATCCATTCCATAATCCATTAGCATTGAGCCAACGCCATATATGTAGCTGTATTGTTGTAGCTAACACTTCGCATTTTCAAGTTTATTTCCATTATTCGAAAATTACACATCCGAAAAATGTAAGTATGTGTACGTGAGAATTATATACTTATCATAAGCACGATTAGTATGATAACTCGTTTATCTAATTAGTAGTAAATATGGTATATACATATAGATATACTATTGTATAGCAGTATAATGGTATAAGAAACAAAATCATGACATGACTATGACTGCTTTGAGAAGGTTTAAGATCTGATTTGCATATAATCGTGCATTGTGGTGAGCTGTTGAGTTTATATTGTAGTTGTAGTGTCTAGCAAGGTTCTCTCTCGCACCATGCATAATAATATTATACAAACGCCATCTCAAGCATGGCTGCGTTCCATCTCCTCCTGGAAAACTGGATAATCATTGGTTCCTACTTTCATCATGTCATGGAAAAGGATGCTACTGCATTTTTCAATTCATAATATATGCAAATATTATTCGAGATATGACTTGTGTGCTCTTATGAGTTGAGTTTTACGTACATCATGCAAGACGTATTTGATGTTTGAAAGTTGTTAGAATGCTGGAATGTCTTGCCGTAGGCTAAACCGGCTTTCATCTTCACTGACAACGACAGGCCCAAGTAGCATAAAATGCCAGCTAAATAGGAATGTCAATTCAATTTTGTGAAGTGAAAACAGCACTTTTGTGAGTCGTCCGGACGGTGCAGGTGGAAGAAGAAAATGTGGTTTTTATATAAAAGACTGGACCCATATAGTGCTTCAACTCGGTAAGTAAATATAGTACGTTACGTGACCAAGAACTTACGACAAGACGAAGTGAGTGATGCTAAAGATAAACCATGTCAGTATACCTACATATAAGCTATCATGGATGATGGTTTACGGCTTGTCTCGTCCTTGACTGTGAATTAATGGCCTATTTTTTCTTCTTAAATCAAAGTCAAGATCAACTACGCACTTGGAAAAGTGTATGTTACAAGTAAAAGCACAAACCTGATGCCCATCCATGGGTCTATAATCGGAATTGAAATAAAAAACAGAGTCGGATTTCAGATCATGAATACCTATTCCAAAAACGCTCCTTTCACTAAAAAAATATATAAGCACACTTATTAATTGATTTTAATAATTACATATTTCCAAATACTTCTCAGGCCCGATATCAAAAGGACTAGAAAAATTCATTCTCCTCTAACTCCGTTGTCACGATGAGTTTGGTCCCCACGCGCATAAAATAACATGATGTACATAGTTAGTTAGTCTAAATATTTTCGGCTACAAAAGCAAGCGTGGAGGCAAACGCAGAAACTTAGGTTATACTATTTATACGTCTCTTGTCAGCTTGCACTTGTACCTAAGATCGATTATTCTAATTGGAAGCTCGTCTCTCTTCACTGAAATCCCTCTGACTCCTCTCACAACTTCATAATATACATAATTAATCCCACATGAGAAGGTTTATGATCAGATAATGGAGTGGAAAAGTACAATGTTTACAATCAACATGCCGTCAATTTGCAGTAAGCAGGTAGAAGTGTCGTAGTCGTACGTAGTACACTGTTGTTGTGAAGCGAAGATGCTTTTGCGTCGGCGACCAATTTCTTTTTTATATTGACGTATCCAACCAAACAGCAGGACGGCCAGGGACAGGACGACGACGGTCATAATTCCAATTAGATTCCAGCATGGCATAGACACGTGGTACCGTATCAATTAATGCTTTAGATAATAAATGCACATCCAGATAATCTAATGCTATAAAGTTATTAGTGTATTAAAAACTTGTACGACGCATTCCACACAGTCTTGTATATTATTTTCATTAAAATTTCATTGTAAATTTTTAGTTTTTGAATACACTACTGCTACTGATCCCTTGTGCATTGTACCTGGCTAAATTAGGACTTTGCAAATAAAAATGTCGCAAATGATACGCTTAAAAGCTTTATGTTGTATGGTATAGGTATAAACGGATTTTATTATTAAAATTACAGACAATTGAAACTATCGAATGTCATCAAATCATATACGTTTTATATTGATTGCACTGCATCGGAAGATTCTTACAGCTTGCCTTCCTCCGCGAGAAAATATTTTTCTCCATCTCGACGTACTCTCTTTTCCTTCACTAGTTTATCCAAATGATGATTCACATTTAATTCTGCAGCTGGTAGTAACACTGCTGGAGTATCCGTATAAATTCTTTTAACTAGTTGTGGTGGAGTTATTGGCTTGCCATTTGCACTGATGACTTCCATAATCTGAGCTTCCCTTTGTCTACGATGGTTTAAGTAATATTTGATTTTATCTGACGGCTCTTCGACAACTGGGCCGTGGCCTGGATAAATTATTTCAGGATTTTCAGCAAGAATCCTCTCCAACGATTTCATGTAATCATGAAGGTCTTCAAAAACGGCAGTGCCTTCTCCTAAAATACAGTCTCCACTAAATACAGCCTTTTCCTCGTTTAAATATAAAGCAGCGTGGTCTGATGTGTGTCCAGGGGTGAACAAAACCCGGAGTGTGGCACCGTCAGTTGAAAATAGTTCATTATCTTTCATCCGTTTCAAAACGTACCCCTCGGGCAAACTAGGCTCTGGTTCCTTTCTTTCAAATTTATGAACTGGAGGAGGAGAATGTAACTTTTGGAATAATGCATCCTTCAGGTCACCAAGAGCCCCTATATGATCTTGGTGCCAATGGGTGATTATAATTCGTTCCAAGCTCAAATTTTGTTCGTTAAGGAATGATGTAATAGTCCTGATGTATTCTGGAAAACCGTCTTGTCCGGCATCGACTAGAATTCTGCGCGGACCGGTTCCTACCAAGTATATGTTTGTTCCTTGCAAGGTCATATGTCCAGGATTACATCCTAGAAATCTCCACACTCTCCCCGAAAGCTGGGATACTTTGGGTATAACATTCATTGTGAGTCCGTTACATATATTCACATATCTGGATATCTGGTCAATATCTGGATGGGTAATTCACATTCTGTGTATAAACTAACCTGCATTGATAAATCGCAAACAATGAACGACACAAACTTGGACATGCCTTTACTTCGCAATACACATTTTGACATTTACTCAAAAGTTGATGCTTTAAATACATTCACACATACATTCGCAAGTTGCAAACTAGCATTTATTATTAATTATTCTATTTATTTTTAGTGTTAATTTAATCATATTTGGTTATTGTCCCTTGTGTGATAATGAGACTACTGTCAGTACAAAGGAGGCTTCAATCAAGTGCCGTTTTACTTTTATTCCTCCATCGACAGTGCACTTAAATGTGCATTAACATGAGTGACAAATATTCAAAATCAGAAAAAAACAGTGACAATAATTGCAACCACAGTTCGTATTGTTCGTATCCGTGTTCTTTGTGAATTAAAAGATTAAAAGCATTCAACAACGTTCACAAGAAATGTCACATGACACAAAGGTTGGATTTAAGCCAGGCGTTTGATTGAATATATATATATTTATTACCGTGTCGCAAATACAATCGAGAATGCAGACGTGGCGTCAGTCAGGGGTAGTAATAGCAATCCCACTCTCAGTAAGAACCGTAAGTCTCACATCGCCTTGTACTTTTACAGGCTAGATCAATGTCAAACAAATGTGAAATAACGTTATGAAATGCCTAAAATATCAAACATTTACCATACCATATTTAGAAAAATAAGTTGACGATACCAAAATACCGATACGTAATAAATATGGAGTGATGTGCATTTGTGATAATCACCTTGTCGGTCTTCGTGTAGCAGCACCAACAGATCAGATAAGTCCGCAATCAGTTATAGTGTCAGAAAGAAGAGAACAATGAGTAGTAACATTTATAACAGGACTCCTTGTATCATCGGGGTAGGTGCGCCAGATAGCGAGAGATACGCGGAGGACAATCGTAGACAGACAGTTGATTCAGTTCGACATTGTTTTCTCCAGGTTTCTCCGGTATGATGTACAAAACACGTTGAGCTGAGTGTCTTTTGAAATGATCGGATTAAAATTTGTTGTTACATGAGTGAAAAAGTGCAATGTGCATTTTGCGTGATGGTGTGAAGTGATGAAAATGTGCTATCTTGTCTTGAATGTTTACTGTCTTTTGTGTATTTAGATATACAATGTATTCAGTCAGAGACCCACATGATTCACATTCTTCGCACAAATGCGTACACTCCTGAGAAGTATGAGCACACTTCTCTCTCATATCATATGAGATTCGCCACATGAGCATGAAGGAATGGCTGAAGGCTAAAGTTGTGATGAGGTGTATGTAAAAAAATGTATCCTCCTATTCCTCCTCTTGCTACTTGCTATGTACTAATCCGTTTGCAAATACGGAACCGGACGGGAGCAGCGTGAAATAATTGCTCTCATCTTCATGTTAATTTGAGAATCTCAATTTTTTATGTGCATTGTGTGTGTGCTTTGTGTAGTGTAGTGTCTAACTAAAATACATATTTAAGTAAAACTTTCTAGTTTTGGCCAGTCTTTCAGATGTTTTATCACGAAGGAGCAATTATCCCAATTATCCCATATATGGACTAGGACTTTTCTACGTCACATTCACCTTAATTTGCTGCCTCATATTTTGGGTCTTTTTCCTGGTTCACCTTTGATCGACGGTTAAACGCAGCTGCTGCTAGGTAGTTTTAATTTCGAAGAGTTTTAGCTAAAAACTAAACTTTGTTTTGTAAAAAAGGTGTGACCCATATATTAATTAGGTTGTGTATAGGTTCTAATCATTCATTTTTTTGACCATTTTTACAGTTTCAGACTTGCCTTGCCTATCTCATCTTAACGTGAAACCAAAATGGCCAGTGTGTATTTGCGAACAATGGCAAAGCTGGACCGCTTTGTACCCCAGAGATTCCAGCCATTATGGCAACATCCAGCAGGTAAAAAAGTTAATTCTGGGTCCGAATAAAATCATTATATTATGGGTCTTGTACATACATGTATAACGTAGTAATGCTTGATTTTCGAATCTTAGGTCCTAAAACCGTGTTTTTCTGGGCTCCCGCATTCAAGTGGGGGTTGGTGATTGCTGGAATTGGCGATTTGTCCAGGCCTGCTGAGAAAATAAGTGTAGGTCAGTCCGCGAGTCTTGCCGCCACCGGAACAATTTGGTCTCGATACTCTCTAGTCATTATACCCAAAAACTGGTCCCTGTTCAGCGTAAATGTTTTCGTTGCAATTACAGGTACATACCAAATGGTACGTGGTATACGCTATAGACAATCGCTAAAGAGTGCAACAACGTAGGCCATGCCGCAATATTTACAGTGCCAGTTTTCGCACAGTATGTGTTTGCACACGATATAGATAAGTTTTGAAATAATATACATAGTAAGCGCGACACATAGTTCTTGTTTGTAGACGAGCTTCTCGTTACATCCAATAGTTCAGTCAAGCTTGTTGTTTATTAGTAAGTTGTAATGTAGTTATTATAATGATTTTGAACCTGAAACCAAAGTTTTCGTCTTGCCGTGCCCACACGTTGCCAATCTGTCAAGTTCCTTAGTAAGTAAAGAGGTTACGTGAACCAGTACAAATACAATACGCTGTGTCCGCGTGCGTCAGAAATAACTGGCGTTTATGATTTTGATTAAATAATCGCTAATCTGGCTGGACTCAGAATAGGTATGTACTACTAAAACAATATAAGTTGTAGCAAAATGTTTTCAGTGTATATTCAGTGTATATGCGAATAAACATACATATATATATGTGATAAAAAATCTTGCATTTAATTCATTCACTTAATTTCAAGGTTACGTAATGGAGGTGAAAATTTAACTTAAGTAGTTCACGCTTTGAATAAATCTTGAGGGCATTTTTAAATAAAATTAGCTATCGAATTAAGCTTCATTTGGAGTTTATTTGGAATGAAATCACAGAAGTAAACTCTGTCGTCAACTTACATAAAATATACTTACCAAAAAAATAAAATATGTCTAGTGCTTACAAAGTACAAATTTAAATCATGCTATAAAATGACCATAATCTACAGGGAAAGTTTGTGTCGAATATAAAATGAGGTATTCATCGTTTACACTTGTCATTCTCAATCTGTAAATATATTAAAGGCTTTCTTATTTGCAGATGCTACGTATTTTTCATCTGCTTCTACTTCTGTGTCGCTTGTTATTATAATTTGAGTATCTAGAATTAGGGAAATTATTCGTCGCGCGTGTATGATGATGATTCTCTGTCCGCCGAGAGTTTCTCTCTTTAAAATGGTCAGATTTGTACACTTTGTTATCAACATCACGATTATCTTTGCGATTATATAATTTCTGAGAACTCGGGCTGT
>JAANSN010002960.1:0-20985 GCA_036850665.1 Dicranocentrus wangi | reverse complement strand
GAGAGTATAAGAGCATTGAGCAGGGAGAGGCAGCATGCATACAGAAATGGTAAGGGCAAAGCAGAGGGCGGCACAGTAGAAAAGTCACGGACGGACAATCAAGAATTAAAGGAATAGGATATGTGCACATAGACGTACAACCTGAGGATTTGTGTGCGACTTTGACATGTGCTGATGCTGATGATGATGATGGCTTAGGTATTTTTTGAGTTGTATTCTTTTCTTGTGTATGTAGGTAATGTGGGTTTGCTACAAAGAAAACAAAAAACGGTTTCATCCACAAGACAAGTAAAGAGTAGTTTTTAAGAAAGTATTTGTAGGAAGGAAACAAAGTTGTGTAATTGTGTACACACACACACACTCTTGTGCACTTGTGACTTTTTTTCGAGCCTTTGATGACAGTAGTCGTGCTAATTATTAACCATTTTTTTTAAAGATAATTGGTTTTATGTGAATATTGAGGGAATTACCCTTGTATAATTGAATTAAAGCCGGATCATCATCAACAAGGCAGGTGCAGAAGAGAATATTATTTTGAAAGAGAACCGATAGGGTAGAGATAGTTTGGTATTTGATTTAAGTGTACTTAATTTTCACATAAAACAAGAGTGTTAATATTACATAAGCAATCTATTTGAGTGAAAAGAGTATGCGTGAGTGAGTATAGTGGAGACTAATTATTTGTACTTTTGTTAAATAAAGGTTCATAATATCCGTCGCCGCAGCCATGGTCCAAGAACTGGATCAAACCGTAAATGAAATCAAATGTGGAGGAGGAGCACCTTACAACCTTAATATTTCACCGTTAGCAGGGGTTGATATAAATGACGCTGCCGCTCGTTTACAATCTCGAGGAAATGCGTCAGATGATAACATTTTTGAAATCTTGCCTCGATTCTGCATCACACCTGAGAAGGATCAACAACAACAATGGAAATCATTGATCCCGGAAAAGGGGCAACAGGTAAAGATAAGGAGTCCCGTAAAGTTAAATAATAAAAAAATATATAAGGGTGCGTATTTAATTGTGATTTTTTAATTTAAAGGTGAGGGTGCATGCTGCAGCTGGGGGAATCGATGTTACTGGCATAGCTGTTGATAATGAACTAGTAATATTTGAGCGAGACCGGGATGCTCCAGCCAAGCATTTACGATTTTCAGCTTCCATAGATTTCATTGTATGGAGGCGTTCCATTCTGTTGATTGGATTGTCTTCGTCAGAATTAGTATTGATTGACCCTAATATATACAGTGTTAAACATAAATGGTAAAACTTCGTAAACCAAACATATGGATTATATTATGGTACAAAAGCTAATTTTTTAAAATTTATGTACTCATTTGTATTCATACTGTAGGAAAATTTGTCAAGATGTCGAGAACAAAACTAGATTTTTTGTTGATGCGTTTATCCATTCCAATCCAGATCCCACTAAGATGGATGTAGTAGTTGTATCAGTGTGTGGCCTTGTCTACAGGTACCCTGACATATCATTGTCAGTGGGCAGCTTAGACGCAACCCATGATCAAAATGTGTCGCTGGATGTTGATTTGGGGACAGTAAAGGAATCCTGGCTAAAGCTACATATTACCAGTGATGTAATATATGAAAATTTTTGAATGCGTATTAACATGCTTTTGGAGAGAGTGAGGAATGAAAAATTTCTTGTTTGTAATTACAGATCATGTGTGCAACTTCCCCTACACGAAACAAGTTGATCGTGGTAGAGAAATCTGGAAGAGTTTTAAATGTTGATTTCGATGATGAACTTTGTGAGGATGATGAAATAACGAGTGCAGTCGCTAATTTATGTTTGTACTTCAACATGTCCAATGGAGTATCTCCAATTAAAGTGATCTCATTTGATGGGTAAATTATAATTCTGCATACGATTTAAGAGATTTAAGCCTTCCCAACCAGCAGTATTTGCCATTATTGTCTTTTTATAGAGTGATGTATGTTCTTTTATCCAACGGGACGATCGAAAGCTTTATTGACAAAAATCTTTTCAACGGCCAATTGTTGAAGCTTTCTGAAGAGCCAGTGATGGTGCACGACTTCACAATAATTATCAATAACGAAGGTGCATTAAAACTGTGGGTATTGTACAGCGTCATATCTGCCACGGTTTGCGAAAATTACGTCGGCATTTTTAGCGGATGCAACTTTACTACCGAGTTTATCTTTAAACTGCCAATTCTTCAGAGTCTCAATCACTTCCAACTTACATTTCCACGACATGTCAGCCGTTTCGAGGAGCCGTTTTCAATCATAGAAGTATCAAATAGTAATATCAGACTTTACCACATGCTTGAAACATCTACGGATGCTACTTTGCAAAAACTATTAGCCCGAGGAAAATACAAGGATGCCGAACAATTAGCTATCAAATACAATAAAGATTTGGACATTGTTCGGAAAGCTGAAGCGCGAGATAAAATGAATGCAATTATTTCTCTCTCTAGTGTTGAAGGGGAACCTTTTGGTAAGTTCAATTTTAATTATGTAAAGCCTTGTGAATTCTAGACGAACAAAATAATGGAGTCTTTCTTAAAATGTGCAGAGTCGTCATTGAAAGATATCCTTCGTATTTTGGGAGCAATTCGGGATGCCGAATTTGTTTGCGATTTTTGCGTTCAAGCACCATTACAAAAGGTAGAAGGAGTGAGGCAGCTTTTAGCACTGGGTAAAGGAAGAGTTCAAGAATGCCGAGGGACTGCTGCTGCAAACTCTCTCTTGTTACACATTAAACAATTTTACACATTCGAACTTGTGTATCCAGCGGGAAGCATTAGTGACTGGAATTCACTTATTTCACCTGATAACACCATGTTTTTACAAAGCGTCAAGTTTTTAGAAAACGTAATTTGAACAAATATAAGGATTTTTTGTCTTTTATTTGCATTAATATTTTATGTGGTATTTTAATTTTATGTCATAGGGCAACTTTGATAAATGCGAAAAGATCTGGCGAAGACACTCGGATGAATTCATTCCAGACATCGGTTTAATCGATTTTCTGCCTTTCTTCAATAATCTTTTTGATCATCAACTGAAAACTGAGCAGTCAGTATCCCTGTTAAAAACAGTATTGCCGTTTGCTGTTCAGAAAGTTGCCCTATCTGTTTCAGTCGATTCAAATACAGAGCATAAGAGACTTGAGATGCCAGAGTTAAATGTATTAATTGGTATAATCCTTCGCCAAGTGGGTTCATTAGAAAGTAAAATTGATTGGCCCATGAATGCGCTTAGCTTTGTCCAAATTCTTAGTGGTGTAATACAAGATGAAGTAAGACGATACGAAAATCCTCGAATGCCTTTAGACTCTGCTACAACTAAAGAACGACTAATTGTTCAAAGAATTCGTGCAAAGCTCGATGGTCTAAATCAAATATTAGAAGAGCTGGCAGACTTAAAGAAGCATCACTCGATCAGAGTTTTATTCAAAGACTACAATGAGGTATGTGAATTTTTACTTGTATACCAAAAGTGTAACTGTAAATGTTTTGATATGAAACAGGTTTGTTTGATTATGTTTGCTAGAATGAAATACCAGAAGTTATTAATAATATGCTGTACAATTTACTGAGAACTGACGAAATCGAAAGATTTGTTTCAAAATTCCTTCGACCGTTTGCGGAAAGAAAGAAGTTCAGTATTGATTTTCTCTTTTCGGAGCACATTAAGGTAAACACTATACAAATTGGCTGTTGTGCCTGTGCAAGGAAACTGTGCAGATGTTTTAATTCCTTTTGAACTTCTTAGTCAGTTTTACAGGACATTCCGTATTTCATTCAAGCAATTAACATTCCACACGAAGAGAGAATCATCTGCCTGGTAAACTTGATTGGGGACCTTAAAGTGAAACTGAAGTGCACACTTAGAATTGCAGAGGAGTGGCCGGTCCCGTGGACTGCTGGGATTGATTCAATGGTCAAGCAAATTTTAGATATGTATCCCCGTAACAGTTTGGACTCCGAATGTGCCCTTATTCGCGAGAGCATCAGTATTATGCGTATGCAAGTGCCATACCGTTGTGTCTTAAATAAGTATAAACTCACAGGCTCAAAAATGTTGCGGAAGAGTTGCTACGTAAGGGTAAGTCAAGTCTGCATGTTTGTCTGATACTTATTGGAACTTATTTACTGACAACGTATAATTGATTTCAAACAAATAATATACTATTTCTTGGTTGAATAGATGGCACTATTGAGAATTTTAAATATGAAAAAAGAGGGATTTTACGAAGACTGCAAAGAATTACTGAAAAATGTTCCCGGATCCTTAATTTCTGACGACATTCTTGAATATTTAGAGTTCACTCGGCAGATCTACCAAACAGACATTTCAGATGAAGATACAATTCCGAAGAATCGAGCCAATGCACGTCGTAGAAAACTTTTATTAGAATTGGAGCTGTCGCGCGTAAGTTATATTTAAAGTATAAAACCTGGCTGGTGCGCCATGTATATGTGTGTAATTATTTTGTTACTATCGGCTTTCCACGATTTTCCTGACTTTTAGTTTGACAGCTCGAATCATCTCGCACACATGTATTCCACTGAGGAACACGAGCGTTTCATAAATATATACGGCTTGTTGGCTTTGGAATGTAACGATCAAAGAACCTGCATCATTGCTAAGCTCAAAGTAATGTTTCCCAGCATGCCACTGGGTATAATTTACCAAACCGAGTTCCCTTACTCTGCTCTAACGTATTTATTAGAAGGTAACCGACCAGCCTATCTGTTCCAATTAAATGTTACACCAGATACACCCGTAGTGTTACTACAATATTCCTAACACAAACTTAATTTTATTATTCTAACAGACTCACCTTCAATGAACGCAAAGGAAATCATTGGGAAATGTAAAAGACTTGCTAAGATCACGGGGGTCTACTACGCTGATATATTGGTAACTGTGGGAAGTTGTTTCACGCGAGCCGGAATGGCTGGTGATCGTGGAACAATATTGTGGAGCATCATAGAGGAAATAGTTAATTCACCTTTAAACATAGACATTAATAATACTATTGTAAATCAGGATTTACTTCAAATTTCATCCTACGAAATTCTTATGTGGCTCATGTGCCAATGTCCTACTTTATCCATGGAACAAATGAACGTTGTACAGGAATTTTTGTGCCGCATTGGTTGCTCGTTCGTAAAACTTTGCATGGAGATTAGTCAGCAGTTGGCTTTTTTCCGAATTTTCTCGAATTTAAAAGAACAAGAAATACCGTTGGAAAATAAATTCCTGGAAGTTTACATGTGGTCATTTGGACAAGGGAAAGGATGGGAAACTATAAAAATCACGCTAGAAAATATTGGCAAAACTCTGCTCAAATTTGGAGAGACGGACATATACAGTTCGATATTCATATCAATAAAGCGAGCCATTCTGGACGCTAGCTCAAGAGCTGACGAGGGGGCACATATGAAATATTTCGCTAAAATTGCTGCTGATATAGATCTCATTAAAGAAAGTCTCTTGAATCAGTCTATTGATTGGAAAATGGAAGAAGACGCTGACAGGTAAGGACAATACGCGCAACTTTACTTTTTAATTTATAGGACGTGATGTAACTAGTCATTTTTTCTTACTATTTCAGAAACCTAACGATCTTAGTGGAAGATTTAAATAATGCTGGAATTAAAGTCAATACTTATGCACTGAAAGTCAGGAACAAAATTAAACTCTTGGATAGATTGTTACAAATGCGGAATTACGTCTTAGCTGCGCAGCTGGCGATAACATTTGAAATTTATGAAGACCATAAATGCTGGTCTAGTATACTCCAAGGCTTTATTGGTTCAGGCAATCTGGATGAGCTACGTAGTGTACTGGAACGTATTCGAACCATCACGGGATTATGGATTCTACCAGAATTTGCCGAATCGTGGAAGAAAGTTTCGGAAGTGGACAGCTGCTTCTACGATATGTGTCCGATTCCACTAGACTAGTTGGATTGATTATAATTATAAAAACTTAATTATGGTTCCATTTGAGGAAGATATTTCACAATTCAATAAAACAATAGGTAACAAAAATTTGAAAATTGTTAGATATCAATGATATCATATATTAGGTGGATAATGTGTAACTGTTCCTAGAACTTGCACGTTACTTTTACTAGTAATATTTTACCACGCATCAATCTATAATTTGTAATCTTCGATTGTATTATCTTATTTGTGTGCATGTTTCTAAAACTCAACCTCTTTGTATACGTTGTCGCTACAATTTTGTATTTGAAGCTTAATATTCCAATAAAAAAAGGGATTTTCGTAATGACACTTACGGCACTGATGTTGTCTTTAGTATACACTATGTATCATCATGAATG
This sequence comes from Dicranocentrus wangi, assembly GCA_036850665.1. Taxonomy (NCBI): domain Eukaryota; kingdom Metazoa; phylum Arthropoda; class Collembola; order Entomobryomorpha; family Entomobryidae; genus Dicranocentrus; species Dicranocentrus wangi. The sequence continues at coordinate 14,635 of JAANSN010002960.1, read as the reverse complement.
GCGTCGTCTTTGTTTGCGTAATTTTTACTATTTGGTTGGAAAAACACTGAACAATTAACCTCAATTTAAATACGTGCAATATCAAAATATCGTATAAAACGTTCAGTTTTTTTTATTAAATATCGTCCATCCGTGTAAACAAATTAAGTAAAAATTATGTCCACATATATTTTACTAGAAATGGTAATGCAATGGCTAAGGCAATCCTGGCATTTGTTAGACGGTTGCTAGATGTTAATATCACATCCGATGAGCTTCCAGAATGATCACCTTTATTACAACAACGATACTTGTTATTAGTTTCATGTCAAATATACAAAATACATACCAAGTAGATAGGAAAATTCTGTTAAACTCGCAAGGGTTCTTGGAATTACACCTTAAACACGTATAATCATAAAATCAACTTAAAATCAAATAAAACTACTAAACATAATATATTAAATAATATTTTTGCATTGACTAATGTGTGAGTGAGGGAGATTTTAATACGCTTTCTGTGCAAGCTATGCATATTGTCATTCAAAATGAATATTTTGTATTGGTGACTTAACTGTAACTATCTATGTAGTTCTGGAGTTTACAATGGAGCCTTCCATTTAAATCCGGTATTGAAATATATAATTACGTAACAAACAAGCATGTATGTATTGGTAGGTATTTACAACAACAGAAATTTTCCTTGGACCTACATACGTTCATTTAAATGAACATTTAACTCACAGCAGCAATTCACTTTTGGTTGAACATTATTGTTAATGTTAATATACCCGCATTGTATCGGAAGGCCACATTTTGAAACATAAAATTAAACATAAGTAGCTATTACATCATAAATAATAATAATAAAAATAACACAAAACCCTGTACAATATTAACATAAACATAACGGAAACGGTAAATTGGAGAAGAAGAAGCTTATAAATATATTTATTGAGAAGCAAAGCCTCAGCAATTGGCCATGTAGTTGTAAGGTGGGCATATATAGGTAAGAAGGGTAGAGGTTGCTTTTATCAGATCAGAAGACAGATATATATATATATTGTATATAAAAAGAAGCAAATTGCATTGTTGAACATTGTTCCCAGAGGTTTGGACGTAACAATAACTTCCGTCTTAATCTAGAGAGATTCAAGTTTGGGGTGGCAGTAAATAGTCTGGAACAGAACATAAAACGTTTGTTGGGTAAGTGGCAAACAGATCATAACGCTAGACAAGCAAACAAAAATCCCAAAGTTTCACTTTCGTGTTAGCATCCGAATAACAAAAAAGCCTTTCATCATCATTAGAAAAGTATATTACTATTACAACTTTGGAAGCTCGGGTTTGGAAAATTTGCATTATTCATGCATACATTCGGGTTTGAATTCCATGCCAGGCGTAATTGTACGTGGCAATAGCGTTTGCATTAAAAATTATATGCGTCATGCATGCATTTAATAAACTAGTTAACTAGTTTAATCAACTCCGTAAAAAATGTTAGGTGAATTTTAGTATACCTTGAACTATATGAACTGAACGACAAATAGGTTCCCTCAAACCATAAATACTACGTATTAATCAATTAGTAAATCTAAAAATTCACAACTAAAAATAAACCATATAATCTATCCAAAAACGCCTTTAGTCCAACTCCAAGCCCTCTTCCACCAACTCTTGCGTATATTTGAATCAGAATCTGTCTTATCTTCAACACCGTTTCCTAAACCATTGTCTCTAGCTGCACTGTCGTCATTCTTATCATCATACTCACCAACATCTGCGTCATTGTTGTCATTGTAGTCATGCGGGGACTCGTTTTTCATTGTATTACTCTTCCCACAGCCGTACCACCAACTTCCAACTGGTCTCGGAAATGGGGGGTCTGCGGTATCCACCTAATTACGGTAAATCATATACAATTATTATTGTTCCATACAATTTTAGCACAATTGCAATTTTAGAGTGCAATATTATGAGCCTTTTGTTCATGTTTATATGCAAAACGTACTGAAAAACTGCGGTCGTTAAATCTCCAGTACTTGTTTCCTTTGAAAAAGTACGTGTAACCATTACTATATTTTAGAGCAGCATCTAAATTGTTGGGCACTCCTATCCAATTGCTGATTGGCTTTGGGTACCCGAAACTCACTGGAGGAGTTCTGACTGGATCAAACCTCCAATACTTATCCCCTTGGAAGAAATAAATTTTGCCGTTACCACCCCATACAAAGGCTGTGTCAATGTTTGATGGGATTCCGGAGAAACCGTCTGAAATCGGTTTTGGATAGCCGGAATCTAAGGACATATTTGTGAAACGCCAGTACTGAGACCCCTGTAAATGTAACAATAATATGAAAATTTTATAGCTAATATGTATTTCATTTAAAATGCGTTCAATGAGCAGTATACTTGGTTTCCAGACTGCGCTCCGCTAGCTGTTACATGCATATAAAATGAGATATTATGTAAGTCTTACTTTGAAAAAATAAGTCTTTTCATTAGACCAGGTGAAAGCCCCATCTAAATCTGAGGGAAGACCAGGGAATGTGACATATATATTCTTGGGAAAACCAGTATATATCCCATTATCGGTAAGACGATAAACTTCGCTTCCTACAAGTACGCATAATATGGATTCATTAAAAATGATACCTAATAGTCTTGGAAAATTGCAATAAATCACAGAATCGTAAATTATACCTTTAAAGGCATATGTATTTCCGTCCGCCATCGTGGTAACTGCATCCAGCTTTGGATCGTTACATAATTTGTCTGGTTTGGGTGCTGATGGTGGGGTTGGGTAGGGTTTAGACTTTGTACCCCCGGGAGCAGGTGTTCGGGGTGGGAAAGTTGGTGGAGGTGTTGTCTTTTTCCCGTATAAACTCTAAAGTATTACAACCCGTTAAAACAAATGTGCATAAACGTTATGTCGCAAAAAGTATCCATTTTCATACCTGAATGGCTTGCAGGTCATCAGAATGCAGTTTGAATTTAGGATTAAAACCTCTGTAAAAGGGTGCCATCAAGGACTCTCTTACATCGGAATGTGACAAGCCTAGTGAGTGGCCGAATTCGTGAGCTGTGAAAATATAGTATATAAGAAAAAATTAATGGTAGTGCCGTAGCAAAACCGGGATACATCCTTCAGAAGTAATACTAATTTTGCACAAGCAACAATAAATAAATGTATCATTTCATTCTTACCAGCCACTTGGAATAAATTAGTGCCTCGAAATGTCTTTATTGTCCACCGCTCATCGTCATCAAAGTGAGCATCGCCTCCGTAAACTGGGAAGTATGCCTACATCAAGCAAAAGAATAGTATTATGCTCAGTTCGTTTCATGCTTTTGGGTGATGCGCATTTTAATATTTAAGCACAACATGAAAATGGATTAAACAAGCAACTTACATGTGCCAGCGTTCCACCTTCGCCATCGAACTATGAGTAAAAAGAGTAATAATAGAATAAGTTAGCATATAAAAATGCCTAAACTCATAGATATACCCAAAATCAGTTCTGGAAATTGAAAAGAAGTTCAATTTATTCGTGTGAACCGTACCGGATCGCCATCCCCGTGTTCTCTGCTCTCAAATCTAATTTCGATATGAACTTTTCCGGAAGATCTTCTACTAAATGTTAAATCTGTGGCATTTTCCCAGACTTTGAAGGCTTCATCTATCTCTGCATCTACTCGATCGCGTCCAAGAACTTCGACGGCTCGAGGGTACTTTGATATTTTGTAGGTTAAAGTCTTCACCTTCCACCTTGACCCTGAAATTGTTGAAACAAGAGTTTGCTGTAAAAAGTGGTTTACAAATCATCAGAAATGGGACTAGGTATGCACTACACAGGTAATATGGAACCCTATATTTTTAGATAGGCATAATGTTGGAAGTTATGGAACCGCCTTTTCTAATGGAATATGACAAGGACACTAGTACTTGCGAATGTTTATGTTTATTTCGGTCCGAAGCAGTTTAGAATCAGCAACCTTAATTTTCCATCACCAAAACCTATTCAATTTATAATGCACCACAATTTCCTCATACAATTACTTGTCTGACAACCATTTATGCATTTAGCCATTTTCGTGTTGCATTATATCATCATCATCATATGCTTCTGGTTGCATGTCGTCCAATAAGAAACACGTCCAATGTCCAACTCGCAACGTGCCATACTGAAAAGTCCTTTTCTTAATGCATCTTTTTCATTCCTTTCATATTGACTATCTTGTCAGGGCAGAATATAAGTTTTCATGATGACATTGCAACACGCGACAATAAAAAATGTCAAGGATAGTCTCCAGTTATTATATAGAAAAATATCTGGAATATATGTACAGTGGAAGGATGTACGAACGAAGGATATAAGAATTTATAAGATCCATAAAAGATTAGCTGGAATTCAAAGAACCAACGTGTATTCTAAGGAAAAAGTCTTTTCAATGCGAAGTTCAGAATAAACTGGAAAATGTAACGATGGATAGTGCCGGTGATATTCTACACTCGTTCTTGGTTGTGCATTAATCAGAAAATATAAAATATAGTAATGCAAAATTCAGTGGCATATTCTAGATGAAAGTTTCTGCAAGTTTGGTTCTGGTTACATTTTACCTATCCCTTCAAAGCCAGGCAGGTTCCGACAGTATGCATCCAAAAATACTCCAGGAGCCCTCATCAAATAAGCTTCCCTTTGTTCATAGTTCATTGTCATTGGGTGTAATGAAGGTCTTGGTCTTTCCAGACAGCTTTCTGTTCCTCGTAAACATAACTAAAAAATGGGTTTCTTTCTGTAAGGAGGCATTCGCAGTTCCAGGGAGCCTGGATGAATGTCATTAAGTTTTGGCACTACAGAAGGACAGGAAGTCTATACAAAATTATAAGTGATGGCACCTCGTTTTCAACAACGTGGGCATGAGAAGGTATGCTCATCTTGACAGATTGTTAGTTAGTGTCGGCATCCTTTACAGCTATTCTATTCCTAACCCATCATCCATCGTGTCAGGTGTGGCTCATATTTTACGGGAAAATGTCAAGTATAACTTTTTTGGTGTCTATCCTTTAGATAAACGATCGCTTCCGTTCATGAACCACGTTCAGATTGTAGATATAGCTAATGTACATTTTTTGCCAAGTGACAAATGAATTCTTGGTGTGCACTTCTTATTCTACAAAGAAGGGGGAAAATTGCATGACGAATGTCTCCAGCCAGAGTTCCCTCTGGTTTATTAAAAATGAAAGGACAAGTGCTTGGCACGGAGATTCTTATGGCGTAACTCATGTTTGTAATAGACTATACGGAGAAAGTATACCTAATCTATTTTTCATGGAAAGCAAATGAGGTCAGGTCAATGTCAGTTTCAGGGGGAAATATAGTGACCTTGATTATGAGTGTTTCGCTATTTACTCCTGACTGACTATGCGACTTGCGGCTGCATTTTAAGTTTAAGGTGTGCTGCCGAATATAATGACAGACACTTTCTTGCTTTCTTGGTTAGAACAAATAACGAACGAATGGAAGAGAAGAAGTAGTATTTCATATTTTTGGTGCAGGTACTTGATTAATGTTGGCGTGCGATCCCTCACCACACCACTGTCAAGTGAAGTCATTAGATGGGAACTCTGCAATTTTTCTCCGAGTTCGGCTGTGTGCATACAGTTATATGCATAATTTATATGGCAGTTACCTATGCATATGATGGTAAGTAAATATCAGTTTCGCCTTCGCCTAGTGATGACAGCTGCAGATAGGATAGTAATTTTAAACTAATTGAGTTTCCGAGAAAACCTATATGCCTCTATTAATTACTCAATATGTTGGATTCCATGCTTTTCCAAGAGAAAGAGAATGCACGCAAGACATATTTCACGGAGCCCATTTAATTTGCAAACTTATTCTTTAGGAATCAGTACAGTAGTTTTTTTCTTGTTGCAATGAGTACCTTGTAAAGCGTAACGTTTCCTGCGACGAGCGTCGTGTCCAATTTTATCACGAACCCCACACCTAGGTAAACTCATCGTTTCTACTGTTTCTTCGTCTAGTTCTCCCGTAATATTAAGTCCAGCGAATGCTTGGAAGTCTTGAATGGATTTCCTTATATCTATTAATGACTGTGAACCTATTTTCTTAGAACTTGGATCCAACCATCCAAACTGCGACAGGTACATCTGAAAGAAAGTAACATTCAATAATATTCATTTAGTTGGGATTACTTACTAATCACTCTCATATCATGTACACCTATATATATATAGCACATGGAATCTTGTCGTGCTTCCTTATTCTGAAAAGATGTATATAAAGTGGTTTCGTTAGTTCCGTTTAGACTAGTAGGCGATTGTTCTAAAAAAAAATAAGCGGTCCCAGGCCAAAAATTCCATTGTATATAGCATATTTATTTTAACGCTGTTTCAAATGTACTAGTTCCCTCAGTCCCAGGAAGACATGGTACAGCAGTCATAAATAACAGCCACTTAATTGCACACAGCTCGTGAGGCATCATATTTCGCAAATTCTCAACACATACTTACACTCCTCACCAATTTGTTTGTCGTAATATCGTGCATAGAGTAACAACCAATTAGCGTTGTAAATAATATTGCTTATATATATATATCTCACTACAGAAAGTGGAAGGAAAAATAGGTACAGAGACGATGGCAGCAGACACCAAAATTATATGTTTAGGGCGGATCGACAGAAAAGATGAGATGTAGGTAGGTTGTCTTCTTCCTGACACACAGCGTGAATATCATTAAACTTATATACCTATGCAGATAGATATCGACCGTTATGGAGGTATAATGGATGGATCAGCAGTGGTGTCAAGTAGAGTGTTCAAGCAGGTAACGGTGCGGCCACTCTATTTTTTGTCTATTAATGCTACAGGCTAACTTTGGTTCTTTTCCTGATTTTCTCATTTTTTGGATTCGCATACTGGAAACGATGTTATGTTTGTAGTATTATGCATCTTTTCTTTCGTCCTTCAAAACAAAGCAAGTCGCGTATTATCCACCTGTTATTTTGAGAACAATGAATTATATGAAGCCAAGCTATCCCATTTGTAAACAAAACTGTAAAAAAAAAAATTTAAAGATTTTTTATTAGTCCAACAAATGTCCGGCTTTTTTGTGCCAAGATTTTTCTATGAATTTTAAGTAGTAAAACATAAGCTCCGTGGGTCTCAATCTACGTTTGTTTGTTCTTGGAGGATTCAGCAAATATCAGAGTTAATCGATTAAGTTATTCATGATTTGCATTATGTAAGGTGTAATAAAGAATTGAACTACCGGACATTTCCGAATTGTCTATAAAAAAGTAACGATTAATCAGCCCTCGGCGGTTTTGTTGCAGATTAGGATATATCAAAGCTACGTAACCTGAATGCCTAATCTTGAAGAGAAAAAAAAACAAGTACCTAGTCACATTGAGATTGAGACTTTTAGGCTAAGCTTTTAGGTTTAGTCAAGCAATATTCCTTTGTTATACGTTCGTCTACACGTAACAGTGTTTTAGCAGAAAATATAATATACCTCCTGCACACCTGTACTGTACTATACACTTTTTTCTTGCAAAACGCCACCGTCCGTCGTGTATGGAATGGAGTTGGAGTTACAATATGTAGTGTAAAAAGCAGGTCATAATATTCAGAAAAGTGTTTCATTCTTGTATGGTCCCTATTCCCTATGTCCAGTATAGTGGCAGGGCAGCGAAGGCGATTTTCTACTGGACTACTGCAAAAAAAAAACTTTCTACTTACAGCATTCTCACATTGGTGAACTTTCTTATTCTTTTGTCCACACTTCTTTTTGGCTTTCGTGAATAACCTGTGCAAAGTAAGTAAATATGCATAAGTGTGCCTTTCAATATCTAGGTCACTTGCGAATTGATCCAGAGGCAAACTTTAAGGGTGTTAGGGAAGCAGTATAATATTTTTCATGTAGAGCTTGATGTGGACGTTACAACACATATATGCTGTTTCGCCTTGCTTGGACATATTCTCTCAAAATCATACTGTTAGAAAACTACTACCTACCAACATGCCAATTAAATACCTGCTAGAGTACAAAAGGTTGCAATTCGCTGTTTTTTGTTGCTACAATGCCACAACAATCCTATGCAAAGCAAAGAATTTTGAACTTGATTTCCTCATGGCATTCCCTGGTCAATTCTTCGGAAAAACTCGATTTAGGCCAATGACATTCATTGAAGGGCACTCTTTCATGTACTTTTTGGATTGATTTGTTAATAGGTCTGCGGTACTGGACCAGGTATGTTGCTTCTGGAAAGTGTCTACGCAAACTTACAGTCGTAATTTCCTAGCGAAATTGAAGTTCAAATCTAAACAGCTTTCCATAACCCTCACTATAGCGAATTGTGTTTTGAACGTTATGCATATGCATATTACGCAAATATGCATGCGTCATGTAACATATGAAGCGTTGACAAATTTTTAAAAAAATCAAAACAGGCGTGAATGTCAGGACTTTCCAAATAATAAAATAAATTTTTCTGGACTTTTTGGATCGTAAAGTAGGAAAGAGACACGCAAATCCAAAGCTTTATTTGTCTCATTGTCACTATTACTCCTCCCAAGTTCTAGCATAATACTTACGAAAGCACAACAGCACAACAGCACAACTTCACGAATTCTTTTGAAAATGATTTCGTTTAACTAGCATGCAGAATTTGTTTGGAGGGACTAAAAGAGTCCCATAATATTCTTTAGCTGGCTTTTAAAGATGTGATGAGCAACAAAGGTGAGCGTATGCATTATTCTGCTGCAAATGACTCACTCACTCAGCTACTCACTGTAGAATCTAAGCGAACATGAGACCAATACTTGTATAATACACATTCATTGTCATTCATAATATTTCAACTGCATTATATATTTTTCAACCTGCTATGCTGCGGTTTGGAATAAGTATGTATGCCTGAGTTTGCGTCAACCCCATTTACTACCTACGTATTTTGACTCTTGTTGCGTAAATGCTCTACGGCTTGGGATTTCTCAAGTGAAAGAATTTCGCTTTAAGTTGGTGTGCATCAAATGACTATATCACATCAACTAATGGCATGAATAAATCTCAACCGTTCATCGTACTCTCCAACCTCATACGAGTATTCTCTCACAGTCCAAGTCCAACAAAAATGAATCAGCAATTTAGTCCACGGCGGGTGAGAAAACAGCTTTGACATGTTGTTTAAACAGTTTGTTATTATTATAGTTGTTGTTGTTTCGGATATTTGCTGTAAGGTTAAAGGGGCAGGCCCGTAGGCTTTTTATTAATCAATGTGGAACGAACATAAGCCTCATATGCGCAATGAACTAATGTAAGCAAGTTTTAAATATTAAACGAGTATGATGGTTAAGACGTCTGTGCCATGAATGAAAAACGCACAATATCTCTTTAATTTATCTATTTACTTCCTTTTCCAACTCTAGCAAATAAATCTGCGTGGCATTAGTTTTAATGTTTTATGAATATTACGACAGCGATTTTATGACTATATTATGACTGATGCCGTCCAACATTATACGTTCATTGCCTTTTTTTGTCCATAGATCGATTTACGACACAACAACCACAGTACGTAAAATGTTCATTTCAGCTAATTCCGATTTGTAGAATTGTGTACATCCAGGAGGGCGATATATTCAAACAATGATTTGTAACTTTTTGTACAAGCAAAACCACCGAAATTGCTAAACTGCTTGTTTTTCATGCTTTTGTGAATTTCCTCAACAACTTTCCCCAATTTTGCCTAAATAATTGAGCCAGTGAATCCAAGTTTTCTTCAAACTTTCATTCCGTGTCTGGCTGAGCTGACAAATCGATTTCAGTAAATCGCCTTTTTTGTCATGTTACTACTTTGAGTTTTTTTTGTGTCTCATAGTTTTGGTATGTTCTCCTGTCATGCCATTCCCATATGTGGTATGGTGTATATGGCCAGTGGCCACCACCACCATGTAATTATGTGTTCTGTTATCCTTTTCACCTAGCCTATCAATACGTTGCGTTGACTGGAACTGGTTCTCGAAACTACCTGGTCTGTCTCTATCAATAATCTCATTTCGACTTCCGATACTCTCCCAAAATACCTTTTTACCAACTGAGAGGTACATCCGTGGTACACATACGGCAGAGTCAGAGTCTGGTTTTGGTTCAGTGTCCACGTTCACGTTTCATATGGAGTTTTAGCATACTTTAAAAGCCAAAGGACAATGACTGCAAACCGCACATCAACACAACAAACCGTAAACAAAAGTGATGAAGGTGGTGGTGACGCATCATATGTGTAAAAACATACATCTCAGAAGAAAACTGTTTTCGCAGAACCATTACTGCCACACACCCTTCTCGCCAAAATCATCTTCCTTTTAATTTTTTGTCATCTCATTGAGCGAGCAAGCATTGGGTACGTACCTCCACCTCCAAAGAGTTCACTTGAAAAGTACCTCTTAGTTTATATACTTCCCCGCAAACAAATAATATCCCTCCGGGTAAAGCAAAGCTCCAATGACGATGTACAGACGAATTTAACTGCTTCCGCCGAACCACGCAGTAGTTTTTACTTTTTTTACCTTCAGCAAGAATCGCATTATCCCATTTATTTATTTGACAAAAGAAATGCCAGGAAAAATGAGTCTTCTTGATTTTGACACGATACATTTCTTGTAAACTAACGCCTTTTCTGAGAGACACACCACAAGAGACAAAGGAATACAGCAAGAAAAACAGCAGTCCAGTCAGCAAGAGAACTTTGATGATGATGATGATGAATGAGTCAACATGAGAGATGGTATACCTACTTTTCAAGATACCCTCAACAGCCATCTTGCACAGTCATTTGTACGAATTAAATAATAAAATATGTCAACAAGAAGAATCATCATAATGACTATGACCATCTTTGGCTAATGTAAAGTCCGTTTTTGTTGCTGGTTTTGAGATATGAGATAAATATATGATGTTCTTCTTGGGCAACGCTTCCGCAAAGTCTGATACGAGTGCACATCCATCGTATTTGGGTACACATACAGACAGACTGAGTTTAGAGAAGTGAGAAGCGCACTGAATTGATAGAGAAATGAGTCATCCTGCATAACTGTGACTAGCTAGGCTGAGAAATCTCATAATAATACATTTTGTTCTTATTCTTTGATTGATAATAACTGCATATGTACTCTTTTAACTTTGCTATTAAAATGAACGTGTGAATAAATTGCACTTGGGAGATGCAACAAGATACATGTTGGAATGAATCATCCGCAAAACTCCTGAATGAAACTCAGCAACTCCCCAACCACAGCCTCTCGGTTTGCAAGGGGATCCAAAGTAAACTGGTTTTTCTTGCGCGAAAGGTCTGGATGAGTCATTAGTATACCACACTTTTTGTGCAGTAGGAGACTTGTAAAAACTAACCAAAAGTGTAACGAAAAGTAGAAATGCTAATGTTTCAAATACTACGTGTACGTAATACATGCGAAGATCCCACAATAAAATATGAAAAAAATATTAAGTGTGAAAATGAGACTACTTTCCATGAAAATACATGCGGGTAAAACTCCACAACATTTGAAACACAATAAACATCATTTTGTAATTCCTACTACCTACCTGTTCTGGCACGACATGTTTCACAAATTTTTTGGTATTCACACGCAGCTTGAAAAATAATGACACATACCTTGTTTAGCATAATAACATTACATACACCCTACCTTGTATTGTCAGGATTGGGAAAAACAATAAAGCAACAGAGAATAGTAACAAACAGGCAGCGAAGGAGATACTTAATGTAAGTACATATTAAGGTAGGTAATGCATGCAATGAACTCAGCAAGAACGTAAAAATAGGAAGCCATTAAATCGTGATTCATGATGGAATTCACGGGATGATTAAAATTTGCATGGAGTGCAGTTTTTTTTACTTACCATTGCACCTGTGTCTGTGGATATTGGGGCTGAGTTCCCGATTCCAATCCATGAGACCACATGAAGAGTTGAGATGAGTATCACAATTAGCCTGTTACTAAAACTCCTTGTCTTTTTCTGATGCCCCGAGCCCGACACGGCACACTGAGGACACGACAATTCACTGACGCTGAACATTTTTTCCCTCTGATTCCCAAATGAGCAGTTTCAAAAAATATATAATATAACCACCTGGTTTGTGGAATGCCTACGTTAAGTAAACTAAATTGTAAATATCTAGGAATAATGCTCTGTCCTTCACTCGATTAAACGTGTGCACTCCCTCTTGTTTCACTATCAGTTTTTTATGAGTTAGATAGGCTATCTGGATAAATTTGCAGACATGGCGGTGGTGGACCGTGAAATGTTCAATGTTACTTTACAGCCTACTTTTTAATGCTGGGAACTCGGATTTACTATTATTATTCATTTTGTTAACAATGGCACTAGGGAATATTTTATTACGTTTGTGCTACAATAGTAGTAACTTGTCGAACAGTAAAATACGGGAGATGATGAGTAGCATGAATGAACAATGGTCACTCGGGCTTGTTGGATAACTCACACCATGCAACGGAGAATTCATGCTGCCTTCCCGTAAGCTTTGTTACAACTACCGGCCAAGAGACCAATGTTGATTAAATTTATTTGATTTTTGCTTGGAAAGGGAAAAATAAGTGTGTTGAAGTGAGTTATATACCATACCAAGTTACATAGCTAGAGCAGCAGCGTCGTCGCGTCAGCGTCATTCCTCTGGATTGGTAGGTAAAGCCTTCTGCAGCACATAAGCATTCATATAATATCCCACTGTGCACTGACCGACCACCACCGTTGTATCGTACTTAAAAGAGCCTTGTAAACGGTAGAGGTATGATAGCGCAGTGGAAGAAAAAAGTGAGTGTACGATATACCAAGTTCACATAAACTTACTTAATAATGTGTATGCATACATGACTGTATTATTCGCACACAGTTTGATTAGGAAGTTAAAAAGTTGATGCGGACATGCTCTCACATGAACGTATGCCTTATTCATGGCTCACTCTTGATTTCCATCATCTGTGCGAAAAACACTGGGCATGCATGAGCTCATTTAGGTCTCCCAACAACTCCAAAATCCTGCTTTCAATTTTGGCACATATATGGGAAAAGTCTATAAGAGATTGTATGTTGTGACAAGCCGTGGTGGTATTTACGTGTAGAAAATGACATGTATCGTCAAGTCAAGCGCACTTTGGACGGGACGGAATCCCTTTATTCTCCCAGACAGTCATTTTCTTTACCAGCTAGAACTATTATTAATGAGGTTTTATAATGCGGTTTGGATTTCGGACCATTTTTTCGGATAAAATAATGTAAGTATTATAGCAGCTATCACGGAATGTTTGCATTTTTGTTTGTGGCGTAGTCAGTCTCACTAACAATCAGTTCAGCGAGAAAGGTGTAGGATGGGATAAGAGGCGATGGCGTATAGAATATTAAATAATGAATGACGTAGAAAGGCACATGAATAGGATTGATATTGTGAGTGACAAGCAACACAAAACAAGCCATTAATACAATTTCCAGAAGCTATACTTTAATCAACAGATAATCATGTGTATATGCAGAGGTATATATGCAATTTACAGAGGCTAAACACAACAGAAGAGCCAGAACAGTTATATCATGGCACAGCGTTCAATCAAATCCGATGCAATGCAACACTAATGTTATCAGAGCATTTCACTTCAAACAAGATGTGTTTCCGGCCAATTTTTCAATTTCGCCCTGCGAATGAGATAAAAACGAAATGAGTCATGAATCATGGCTGTGAATATATGCTTTGATTTAATAGCTGCTGCGCATAATAGGACATTTGACGCCACTATGCCACCACGGATCAATGGAAGATATTGTTAGAAACTTTTTGAAGTTCGAGTGAAGGTCAGGACTAGCCATGGCAGTGACATCCGTTTAACAAGGTGGTGGTGACGTGATGATGATGATGATGGGTGGACTATAGATATCTCGGAAAGTACTCCGTACTCGGAAGTATCACTGTTCAACATTGCTTTTGCTTTACAAAGTAGCTTCATTCAAAGTGTAGCTGTTGTACAATATTTATCTTCCGTTCTTACGACATTCTAACGGCTATATAGTTGCGGTAAAGTGCAGTGTCTGCAATTAGGCATTATCTCTGGTTTATCCTGATCCTGACAGGAAGGAAAAATTAAAACAACCTCAAACATTACGCCCCCTCTACATTCAAGGTCGTTGTAATCTTAACGTTATGTGTAGTTATGTAGACTGGGATCGCATCCCATGGGTTTTGTGTCAATAAAAATGACCAAATTGAACGAACCCTGTGTTTACCAGGAAAATGCATAATTCCTACGTAGTTTACATGATAAACTGTGATAGATTAGCTGTGTCCATGCTGGTTGTTGGCGTTGGTGCATCATAATATTTCTTACAAATGCATGTAATAAATGCCAGAGGCTATGTTACGGGGAGACGTAAATGCGCCCTATATAAACGTGCATATAATGAAACAATTACAAGCTGCTCTTAATTAGGATCCAGAAGTTTTATAAGTAGCTGTAGTGCGTTCGCAGATATGATTATCACGAAATTGTGCCATAATTCCGGTTTTCCAAGGAGCTGATATATAAACTAAACAGGGTA
>JAANSN010002959.1:0-11308 GCA_036850665.1 Dicranocentrus wangi | reverse complement strand
AGAAGGAGAGTTTTTATGTGCATTTTTTAAAGTTTAGTCCGAGTCCAGTAAAAGTATAGACTAACAATATATAATTATAGATGAAACACCAAAAGTAATAATTGGAGAAATGGACGGGGGAGACGACGACTACTTAAGTTCTTGTCGAAGGGAAGCATTCATTATTGGAGTGTTGGATGTGGTAAGGAAACATATTGCTTCGTAAAAAGTTTCCCTTCAGAACTGCAAAGCACATCCGAAGGAATACATTTGAAATCGGGAGTTTCTTTTTACGTTTTCTTCTTCAGATTTTGGCTTTCTCCCTTACAACCACGAATGGCTTGATTTCTTGGTTTTACAATTGTAAGTTGTTCAAAATTGAGAAGCCTCGTGTAAATGTTAACGTTTGCCATGATTGTTTCTATTTTTTCTTTTGTAGTCGCTCCTAACATTGCGCTTTGGATAGGGATCTACATTTTGCATGCGAGTCAACTTGTGACAGCTTCCTGCCTCGTCAGTGCCACGACCAGTTTTGACAAAAACGTATGAAACTACACATAACAATCAATACATTGCAAATTCACATTGCACATTCAAGTCTCACTCAGAAGTGAAAAACCTATTGCTCAATGGTAACCCCGGAATAATATTTTTCTTTGCACTGACGTCAAAAGGACATAAACAGCATATCGAAAACCATCGTCAAGTGCAAGACATGGCGCTACTTTTTCCCGATTCCTCCTCGACTGGCTCTTCCCCATGGAGTGCTTCTTCCTGGTGATGCTCATCGGTGGTAACGGCAGCCAATATCTGTGGATTTGCTGCGGACTAGTCAACGCATTGTTTCGGTTCGTCGCAGAAAAGTCGGTTCTCCAGTACATGAACATCCTCCAGCAACATTTCATGATCCCCTCCTCGGACAATATTCCCCACCACACAGAGCTTAACACGTTTGCCACACATTCCACTTCCTGAGAGTCACAATAATTGGCACTACTACTTGTTGAAAAGTCGGTTCTCCAGTACATGAACATCCTCCAGCAACATTTCATGATCCCCTCCTCGGACAACATTCCCCACCACACGGAGCTTAACACGTTTGCCACACATTCCACTTCCTGAGAGTCACAATAATTGGCACTACTACTTGTGGCCAATTCCAATCCGCGCGTGCAATCACATTTTCCAATAATATTATTACCAATTCTGATGGTCTTCCAAAACACGACGAGGAGCTTTTCGGGTGCCAAAAACGGTTGCTCCGTGAGGAGCATATAAATTCGAGAAAAAATTGATTTACGCATATCAGATCCCTTTTGTGTCTGACACACTGCCACAGATAAACTTGGAGAGAGGAGAAAGAAAAAAAATACTTTGCTCTCTCTTCTCTTTCATAAATATATATGTGGAATGACACTTTCGCGTCGTTTTGAACAAGCGTGCACATAGTTCCATAATACAAGTACCACTTTAGTCTACACACAATTTTACTCGTAAGCAGCTCAAGACAAAAAAAAATACTCCAGCGCACTAACAATTGCATGCATAGCACAGTGGGAGTCCCGTCGTCGGATGCACCCGGGTACGAAACAAGGAGGACACTACTACTCCAACTGAACTCCACATTCACATACCCGACGAGGGGAATATCCTCGTTGTGCATAAATATATGCAACAACTGGAGCCCTAAAATCCAATATTTTACAAGCATAATAGGAACGAGAGGAACAGAGTTTCCAGATGAGGAGGACACTATATCACAACGTACAAATCTGGGCTAGGTTCCGTTATTTGGAAATTCCATGAGATTAGTGAAAACTCACTTAAAATACTAGCTATTTCCAGTACTATTTCCAGCTAATTAGGGGGAACATTTTTCAACGTGGTGTGCATCAATCTGTCAACCTGCTGGACAAATAGTTTTCCGTGAAAAATAAATCACGACTCGCTAGTCTCCAACAATAAAAAATAACTTGTTTTTCTTGGAGAGACGGTTCCTTTGAAAGCTGCACAACTGGCGTATCTAGAGGCTTACGGAGGTCAAGAGATCTCCCAAATGGGGATGAACGATGACGGGTATAATCCGTACCGGTGTCGAACAGCCGTGCGGATTATTGCCGTTGTTGACATTGTAAGAAAAGGATATAGAATATATAACTAAAAAATATTATGTGATTTTCATTCTAATGATTTTCCCCCTCATTTGACCACTTCTTCTTTTCAGCTCTTCTCCACATTCCTATTGGGATTTTATTTGCTCCGACTGGCATTTTACGAAGGGAAAGACGGCGACATGACCACCGGTTTATTTTACAAGTACGGAATCATATCGGAAACTCAGCCATTCTATTACTTCACGGATGATTGTGAGTGGACACCAGTTTAAAAAAAAATACAGGATTATTCTGAAATGAGGGGAAATTATCTAGGAATTTTGAATTGTCTATTATGTTGTTTATTACAGTGGTAAAGTATTACATATTTATCTGGATCGCCATATTTTTCGTCTACACACTCCAGCTAATTATGGCAATCATTCTTCTCTTTGGAGCTTGTCAAGTAAGTATCCAAACAATGTTCAAAACGAAGTCAAATCTGACGCTTCTATACTATAGCTTATGCGTTTATATTTCCAGAACGGAACAGAAGATGCGCGACGGCGGTGCAAAGTCTGGTGTTCCTCTTTGGCTTTCATCAAGACCTCAATCGGAGTGGAATTTTTCATTTTAGCTCAAACCTTTGCCAAATTCGGGATTAACTACGTAGCACTCTCCCTCTGGTCGACGAAACTAATATTCCGACTTCTCGCTGAAAAGGTGGTTTGCGCCTTTGTCAAGGATTTGACCAAAGCGTATGTCTACACGCACCGAAACAGTTATCCCTTCTACTGAAAAAATACAAAACAAAACAAAATAAAATGGGCTACAGAACTTGTTCCCACCAACGATGATGATGGGAATTTAAAAATAAATTATATTGTGGAAAGATATAAAATACGGAAATATCTTATATGATACTCAAGGGGGGTGCGAGAAGTCAAACGTTTCTGCACATTTTTAATTCAATGCACAGAACAAATTTTAAAATTACTTTTTGCAGCAAAATTAAGTGATGCAAACAACCTCGTTTCACACAGATTTCCTTTCGATCTTTTGTAGTCTAATCTTATTAAATGTGACAAGCTCGATCTACTTGCTGGTGTCACGTACCTTTCAGTTTGTAAAAATGGATGGACGTTGAAGTTATGATTTTGAAAAAATGACCAGAGAGTTAGTGATATGATAAAAAAAAAGTCGGATCAGAAAAACAAAGAGGATATTAGGTAAAAACAAGGCTGGTCCTAGAATTTCCCTTTTACCAATTTACTACTACCGTGCCATATAATAAGTTGTGTATATTATAGCAGCCGTTTTTTGAATGGTGTGAAATTGCATATAAAAAACCTTTTAGAACACTATTGTATTAGGCATAACATATAAATTCAATAATATATAATATGTTGTAGAGATCAATTTCCCCTTTCACAGTATGTTCATTAAGGTAAAGGCTACAATTAGGAATAATATTATGCTAATAAAAATAAATGAGTCACAAGAAAAAGTCAAAGCGTACACAACAATAGATAGCAAAGAGTTAAGCCATGTATAATTACAGAAGACACTTGAAGTTTCGGAAGTCATAATAATGATCGATATGTAGTTTTGTCAATTTTATATATAGTACCGCATCATATTTACTTTATACAAAACTACTCGTTCATTCATTGAATACGGTTTATACTACACAAGAGTATAACAAACAAATTGTAATTGTTCTGAAATTTTCAAAAATCTTATGTACCGCCTACTCTTACGGTAAAGTAAAGCTGATGTACGAAAATAAAAAACAATGTTGGAAGGAGAGCCAATAATAAAATTAATGAAAAAATAGTCTAAAACCAGATTTATTGAGATCAGCTCAAATGCACCAAAAATTATATTATAAACAAATATATACAATATACAACTCAAAAGAAAACTGATTAAAACACACTCTGATTATGCCCCACCGCCAGTCCGCCCGTGAAAGGGTCGATTACAATCCACTCCTTCCTGTGGAACAAGGTTCCAAACTGGGCCCTATAAAAAGGGGTGATTCCACCAGGTTCTTGAACATCCTTCCATAAATTCCAGATAAGCGGGTTAAAGGCGGACGCGATAACAACTTTATTACTATTTTCGTCATTTCCACTTCCACTCAAATACGCTGCCCACCAACTAAACGTGCTTGCTGGAACTATAAAGTGTTTGCAAGTCGTCATTCAAATAAAAGTCGTCGATGGGGGTTGTGCCCCAAAAGGAAACGCTAACAAATTTATAATATTTCTCAAAATCGGCCAGTTTCCTTTGTAGAAATCCAGGTTCATCGGAGAAGAGAAAAAATACTGGCTGCGAAATCCCAGCAGAGGCTTTCAGGATGTCAATCATGAGTCGAATGGCTCTTCTTTGGAAGGACATTGGAACAAAGGCTCCTGGAGCGTCGAGGAAATCACCCCGTCGCACGTGAACAGCAACACTCCCATTTCCAGCGGCTTTTATTTTTTCCTTGAGGGATGCCATAAACTTATTGTTGGTCACATGCTCCATTCGGACCTGGAACTGGGCTCGAATGTCACTCTCGTACTCCTTCCAGTATAGCTCAGACTGGCAGTACGCAGAAGGATCGAGGGCAACCAACTCATTTTTTGGGGGAGCAGGATCGTGTAAAACACTGAAAAATTGTTTGTCCCCGAGGAACCGTGGCTTTGCCGGAAGATCCATTTGTTGTATTGGGATGACACGAAACTTGTCCAAGACGAATTCCTTATTGGCTTTGGCTCCCCCTCCCCTCCCCCAATACTTGTTGTGGTTGACATTATAATCCCGGGCTGCTTCCAAATCAAAATAAAGGGGCCAGTTTCTTCTCTTGGCGAGTGCGTAGGAGCAGGCGTACTGGAACAGCTGGTTTCCCATCCCTCCACGAGGAATCAGGACCACGCCGGCACCGGAGAGATTCGGACTGGAATTAAAATTCGCCTTAGGGATCATCTCGTCTGATTGATTTAGGTGCAGTTGCGACGCTACAATTATTTTGGTGGCATCTGTCTTCCTGCCATAAGGGTCATCGTGTTTCCAATCCTTCATGGATGTTGGGCTTCCGGAACTGGGAATAGGGGTCTTGATTCTCTTTTGGGTGGGATTTAAGAAACTGGAAAGTCGAAATACGACCAGGAGAGCAAAGATAAAGATGCCCACCAGTTTGTAAATAAACCTTTTAGAAGACAAGTATCTTTTCATTTTTGCTGATCGAATCGTATGCAAGAGGGGCTATCTTTCATTCGTTCATAGATTGTCACATGACGCAAAAATTTATTCAGCTATTGATTGCGTTTTCAGATTTCAAATAGCGTCGGGTGGCGTCGGTTCGTAATTCATGCTTGCGTTGCTATCGAATCGATGAATAGCGCGATCTCTGTGTCCTCTTCTCATCAATCATGTGTTCAATCAAGCTAGAATCAACGGGAAGCATTGGAGAAACTTTCGATTTTTCTAACCGAGTAAATCCGTAAATCAGACTGTAATCTAAATCTTGCTCTAGCTGTTTTGATTACTAAACTTCAGAAAACTGGCTCGACGTCCTCATTATTGACTATCGCATCGCAATGGCATTAAATGAATCCCCAGTTGTTGGATCATCAACCTCCAACAATAACGCAGGTGGAGGATGCGGTGATCATCATACCACCACAAATGGTAATCGACAAGTCAGACCCTCACCGCTTATAGGAAAATTGATGAGCAGAGGGCGAATGCATCCCTACAGGCAGAAGGGGACCATTGTCAGTGACGACGAGTGTCCACCAGGACTGGAGAGAAAGCCGGTGGTAGACGTATTTTTGCCTACCAATACCATCAGCGTCTGTGACAAATGCATAAACCAGATAGTGAACACAGGTCTCCACGGCTTCGCTGGCCAAACGGGATTTGGGATGAATGTCTGCGACCAGGAAAATTACAACGTTCGCTTCATAAATACTAACGAACAGAGTGAAATGGAGCTGGATGTCCTGTTGGACGCAGTTTATGCCGACGAGGCACGCGAAAATAAAATGATCATTGATGATTGTCTTACTGGAGCCAAAATCGCACGTATGTCCCAATCAAATGATGGTGGCGAAGACGACATTGACATGAGGGATCCATTGGTTCCAAACCCGGTTGGTGATGATGATGATGTCCTTCCGCGTCCAGAATCAGCGCCAATTCTTAGTGCTGAAATGATTCAGACGACCCGAGACAAGGTATGGGAGAACTATAAAAGTATTAAAAGCAAAAAATGCTTTTTGAGGAGAGATTCATCGGCTCCCATTTTTAAATTTTATTTGTCAGTTGGCGGATGACCACTGGACTTGTCGCGTGTCTCTTGACGATCTCCTCACATTAAGCAACCGTGAATGGTTAAATGATGTGGTAAAACATTATGTTTATCTGATGTTGATTGATTTATTTAGTTTGGCATAATTCATTTAACTTTAAAGCAAATTTATATTTCATTTATATATCGGTGTAAATTTTTTGCAGGTGGTTGGACGCTTACTTGGAACTCATACGAGCAAGAAACTTAAACCATATGGAGTACTTAAAGGTGTATCCATTTGAGGGCGTCTTTTACACCATGTTAAGCGACGACGACGATGGAATAGAGCAAGCGGCAAGGACGACAGGAGACGTACGTTAATTCACCCTCTGTTTTTATAAATGTAATCCCATCAGTCACATCATCAGACAAAATGGCAATAAATAAATATAAAAAGCAATAATTATTTTCCCAGGAAGATATATTCACATACGATCTGGCCTTTTTTCCTGTTTGCGTCACACGTCACTGGCGGTTGGTCGTAGCCAACTTTAGGGAACATTCGCTGGACGTTTACAATTCCAGGACGAATGGAATCAGGTGGTTGCGCTAACAATGAGGATAAGGAGATTTGGGAGAATGTGGAGAAATATTTAGTTTCTGAGAGAGAGCGGAAAGGGGGTGCGCCTATAAAATGGATTCGTTCCATGAATAGCGAGAGGGTACAAAAAGATCGTCAGAATTATACATTACTTACATTGTTTGTGCGCTAAAAGAAGCTTAAGGAATAATAATTGAGTGATGATGATATCCATTGTTACAACAGCCGCCGCAACAAAACAACTGCGACGACTGTGGAGTTTTCACCCTCCAATTTGCGGAATATTTGTCACGCGAGCGCCCCTTTGATTTTGGCCATCAACACATGCCATACTTTAGAGAAAGGATGATCTACGAAGTTCTAGAACAGCGATTGCTGATTCAATGATTGATTAGCCAAATGGGCTATTTTCCCCTAGTTTGGTTGGAGCTTGAAATGAATACATACACATCCATTTAATTTCATTTTTAATGACAAACGTTATGTTATACAAACGACTGTAGCTTTAATAGTGTGAACAGGTTTTTGTAAAGATGGGGGCGGGCGTGAAGAAATGGAAAGTAAACCTGCAGAATTTGCAGATAGGTGATTTGGATGATGACAATAAAAAAAATTGTGTTATTGTCTATATTCGCATTTCGCATGTATCTAAACAATAAACTATGTAACAATAAATCGTATGCTCAGTGCCAGCGTAGCGGACGGCTGATTAAATAAATGTGTTTGGGAATGCCAAGAAAAACTTGATGTCAGCTCACTCAGTTATTAACATTCACTATTTACACTTGAAACATTGTGCTATATAATACCTTTAATCTATTTTAGAGATCGATGATCGATCGATTTTCGAGCTAGCTAGAGCTACATAATATTATTATACAGTTGTGGTGCAAATATACAAAGTATTAAATCACTGTGTTGATCAACCTACCTAATCGATGCGATGTAAAACCATAACCTATCAATATATTTATTTTGCTATACTGTTAACATCTTTCCGTGATTGCACTCATCATAACAACTATATACACATCATTATCATCACGTTTGGCTTGTGGCATCATTTAACACAAAACTTGGCTCCACTGATGATCTCATCACAGGTATTCTCATGGAGTGTGCTACGTTTTCTTTGGTTGTCCATATATACCACGTGTCATAGTTGTTGGTCTGCATTAAATTGAATAATTTTTTTGTGCACTGTGCACGTACCTTAGCCCTTAGTATGAAGTCCATGCATAATTATCCCTTGCCGTAGAACAAATTCCCTGGTGGATGATCACGCTAGTTATTAATCTCTTAATCTATCAAGTTTCTGGCTACAAATCAATTGACGTTGTATCGCACACTGCACACAAAGTCTCGAATGAACTAAAATCTAAAATTGGTGAATGTAGTTCACAAGCAAGGTTCATCAAGTCTAATTTATTAATTTAGGATTTTGGATGCGTACACAGGTACATACGGTGCGGTGTGTGGGTGTGGATGGGAGACAAAAGTCCCATAGGAGTATTCACAGAGCAGATCGAGAGATAGGAATTGGCATGTGGTCTACAGGCGCAAACTTTAGTTAGCTGATGCCACAATTATTATTTATTTTTTATAAGTATTAACCCTCGCATTGCAAATCTTAACCGGTCTTGGTAGTTTCAGTGGCAGGTAGCCGTGTGAAAAATGACAACAGCATCCAAAACTATGCCAGAATTTACATAAAATCCAGGTGAGATTTTGTGGGGTTTACGGTTAGACTTGCCTAATTCCAAATATCATCAAATTCAAATTATATAGGTAAAATCTTACATTTAGCTGATGACGTAAGAGAAAACTCCGCTCGTAAATGTATGTAAATAAAACAAACTGACGAAATTAACGTCTCTACCATCTCATGAATAACTATGAATCATTTACTCTTTGAATGCTATGAATCATCATCATAGGCACACTTGAATAATGAAGGGGTTTCTCATTGACTCATTCTCTTCGAGAGCTCTTACAGATAATTTACATACCTTAATTTAACCTCTTATAGAAAAAATGTCATCAGTTATGAATGATTTGTTTCACGAATGTTGAAGATGAAAACTCATTATATTAAATGTAAAAATAATAAATTGCCGTTAAAGTGCAATGATCAATACCATATTTTGACCACCATCTATAGACACACTAGCCCCAATTAGGGATTTCCCTTTATTCACGTCCACAAGTGGTGTTTTTGTGTGCAATCAATTAGTGTGCAACAATGTATTAGAGCACATGTCGCACATGACGTGGATTAATTGTTCTAACAAATGAGTATTCAGTCCGGTCATGTAATTAGATCGGAGTAGGTACTCATGTTAACTATGCAAATACACGATTAATGCAATACGCTTAGGCACCATTATTTCCACCAAACCAAGACTCATAATAACTATATATATATATGCATTTATTATTAGCAGCCATGCAAGACTGGTTCCCGAACACACACGTAGACGAAAAGGGAGGCAGGCAGACGATGAAATAAAATCAACATTGTTTGGTTCAAGGAGCCAAATTGGGGGTATTGGCACTTTTGGAAATATATATGTGTCATCATAATGCCTCTACACACACACTCACTCACCACAAAAAACTACAATAATTGACAAATAAAAAGTTGAAATATCCTTTATTTAAGCTTCATAATAAGCCTCGTTGGTTAATGCATTTTAAATATTAAAATTTTCCATGCTGCTCGTCAACCGTTTAGGAGTTGGCGAGCGCCTAATTATGATCGCATTACGTCTCCATTCGTTATGAATGTGTTGCCCAACCAATGCTTCTAATATATGCTTGGCAAATATTTCCGACTTGAAAGTTCGGAACAAAAAAAAAAGAAATAATGATCTTCCATTGTGTATTTTGGCAAATCACCTACGTAAACCAACAGGAACAACGCGGTATAAATTCCGCCAAACACGATGCCAACATTGCACGTAATGCCCACGGGAGTTGAGTATAGGTAGGTATAATGAAGGTTTTTAAATGTTTTGGCACTTTTGTAAGGCTCCTTGTAATATTATTAGGTACATATTTATTTTTCCAATTATTTGTGCACATTGGCACTTTTAACAATTCGCATATTTTTGTAACGCTTAGTTAATTACGTGCTATAACAAGGTTACCTTGAAACATCAGCTTTTTTTTGTTATGTGTACAACCACACTAATCATTTTCTTTCCTCACCGAGCGAGGAATTATTGATAAGTGTTATTAGATGAGCGATTTGTTTGAATAGTGCCTAATTTTCTAAATACATTTACAACGGCAACTTATGCTGCATTTTTTTGGGAAATTAGTGTGAACATTGTATAAAGTGTGAACTGTTACAACATTCAGTGTATCAATCAAAAAAGTACGCTGAGCTCGCGATGTATGATGTGTGGCCCCCACTTTGTCTGATATTGATATATTGCTCATCAGCAGCGTACTAATTAATTATTGCCTTTTGGATTGATTTGCTCGCGATGTATGATGTGTGGCCCCCACTTTGTCTGATATTGATATATTATTGCTCATCAGCAGCGTACTAATTAATTATTGCCTTTTGGATTGATTTAATACCTACTCTAAGATTGTTGAGATAATTTGCCTTAAACGATATTGCAATAATTTGGGAGTTTCTTTCGTTTTTTGCTTCCAGAAAATAATAATAACATGTCAACGAATATGTATAATCATCCATTAGCAGCAGACATTGTTGCATTATATGTATATAAAGGGTTTAGTCTATTACAAGGTGTAAATGATTCAGGGCGTTCGTAGTATGTACAGTGCCGTTAATCTAGCAACAACGTTCACATTTTTTGTCTTCCATCACCAAATCTCGCCTATATGATCTAGGTGGCATATGGCAGGACAGGATGCATGCAATTGATGCAATACCTTCGTGTGGCTGGTACACAACCACAGCCATAGCTGATCATAGCTCAGCTATTTATTACCTCATGTGCCTAACCTACGCCAAGCATGACACTTCAAAAAATACAAAGTACTCTAAACTAAACTATAAAGCACTAAAAATGCACAATTTAATACTCTTGTTATTTGATACATTGTAAAGCATTTTACATCTATTAAACCTCCTTTACACGCTGATTCACCTGGGCTGTCTCAACACAATTATTGTTAGTTAGTAGCTAGAAGAGAGATAATATTATTGTACCTATACCCAACGCACCCAATAACACCACCACCACCACACAATGTATATGAGCTAACAAAACTGCGCACACCTTTGTTACTAGCTACTAACGTGTGTAATATTATTCTGATAAAAAAATCCATCTAGTCCCAGTTTTACTGCCGTTTGTGAATCATTCACAACAT
>JAANSN010002958.1:0-20989 GCA_036850665.1 Dicranocentrus wangi | reverse complement strand
GTGATTTCATTATTATTTCCATAATTAGTGAGGCGAGCAATAAGAGGATGGAAATACAGTGGGTCGGAGAACGCGGATGGTAACGTATATTTTGGTCAA
Organism: Dicranocentrus wangi; assembly: GCA_036850665.1. Taxonomy (NCBI): domain Eukaryota; kingdom Metazoa; phylum Arthropoda; class Collembola; order Entomobryomorpha; family Entomobryidae; genus Dicranocentrus; species Dicranocentrus wangi. Next base: position 20,890 of record JAANSN010002958.1, on the reverse strand, counting down.
TCTGATAATGTTGACAGACTCTTTCAGTCTAGTCATCCTAATCTAACCTTCATTTTTTCTCAAAATGTAAGAAACTAAAATAATGAATGCACTAAGAAACCGGAAAAGTATTGCTTTTATTATTTACTCTTCACCGAACAGGTCACGTACCCATTTGTTAGGAGCAAACAGAGCAGAGTATTTTCTAAGAAAAAAAGAAATTGGGTTACAAATTGCGGGAAATAGTTCTATAGAAAGAAACCTTCATCCAACTGAATCACCAACCACCATAAATATAAAATTATTGGGATTATGAGTGAGTTTATTAAAAGGATTAAAACTTATTCCATATCTGACAGGTCCCAGGATAATACATATAATGAATAAGCAGTAAGTTAATACTAAGTTAATAAGAAGTCTTTAATAAGTTGTACACAATAAACTATGCCTTTCTTGTTATTTTTCTCTCGTGTTTCTTCATCTGAAGTCAATGTGCATCCCTTCCCATTATGGTAAAGGAGACATCATTTCCTATAGGTGGATTATTAGATTCAGAGGATTTAAAGTGGATTACAAGGAAAACCTAATAACGAAAGTCTGTGTTCTTTTGAAGCTTATGATTGTGATAATCAAAACTAAGCAAATGACACGGGATGACTTCACCCGTTAACCCATGTAGCTTTTACTTGGAATTTACTCGAATGAGATACACGGAAAATTATAAATCCCTTTGAAGCTCCAAACGAGAACTGGATCCTACTAGTTGCTGTGTTCACCTGAAAGCGACCAGGAGGACAAGTTCAATTGCCTCACGGATTCAATCCAAATTATTGTAACCTGTTTGATCTTTTAGCAATATTATTGAGCATGCAAACGAACGTGAAGTGTGCTTCTAACAAAAGGTATCAGATATCACTCATTTTTAGTATTGCTTAGTCTGAGCCTCAGTTGGATTCACAGAACTGCATACATTCCGACTCCATTTTAGTTGTAGTCACTTGTTGTGGCTCTGCAGGGGCAGGGGCATACAAAGGCCTTTGAAAAGGTAGGTCGCACACAATGCCTTGATACGCGAATGAATCTAATAATTCATAATCAAACTCATAAAATTGTCATTTAGGGACGAGATAATTACAGTTACTCAAACTTCCAAACAAACTTAATCAAGATGGGCTTTTGTGGAAAACATTTGTCACTCTCCATCTTTACTAGTTAGTCGGTTTTGTGAGAAAGTTTTAATTCCTTTAAAATTGTTCCATAAATCACATTCATAGTTTAATTCTACAGGTAGCAATAAGGCCTGGTGATTGCACGAATTGTGACGATGAAAGTTTAGGTACTACTACGACAAGTGGCACTACTTGTAGCAACTTGTATAAACTGTATAATTTCCATTTTTGTACTTATTATGACATTTGGGGACGTGTAACAAGTACGTAATATTATGGACTCTCTGTGGAGATTCTAACAAGTGTACTTAAACTTAAGAGGGAACTTTGGACAGCTAAAGATCAACTTCGTCAAAACAGTCAACAGACAGGTCTTGATCCATGGTTGTGGGGGCTGGTTTATGGTTCTTTAATTAATTTGTGATTTGCAACCTCACGAAATACTGATAATAATGGAACTTTATTTCCAGCTAGAATTCCTATCTAGAAAAAGTTTACTCCCACTTTTACTTATAACATATATTCACTAGAAAAAGTACTTTGTCTGATTAACCTGCTAACCAAGCATATACATACCAAAAATGTATAGTATACTCCCGCATCTCATTTGAATCCAGCTTTGTGAGTTACATGGTGTACGTGGAAATAGAAAGGTAGGCAAGACTCATATAGGGCATTTTGTATAATTTTCAAACTATATGTTCCACGGTTTTGAAGTAATTATGAGGTCTCAGGTTGGATTTTTAGTCACGTGCAGCATGTCTGAGACTCACTTTTTGTCTCAGGCACGCAAAACCGAAATGTGTCCACTTTCCTTTTTAATAAGGTACTTGAAACTTTTATACACATTTGATGGATTGCTCATCCTTGTGAAATCTTGTTCAATGTTGGTACCCAGTTCAGTTCTACCTAAATGAACTACAACATTGGCAAACCTCAGTCAAGAGTCATGCGTTAAGTGTATAACAACAGGATATGGGCATGGACCAGAAGTGTGTGTCTAGAAAAGTCTGTTTGCTTGTAAACTTACATTTTAATATTTTTAAAAGCCAAAGCCTCACTTTCCATTTCCTTCCTCTTGGAATTTACAAAGCGTAAATATACCATACATATACGCAGGTTCCAAACCGACTTTCCTATTTTACGAGAGCCTTGACCTTGTTTATCCGTAAAGAGGCATATCCCCTACAGAATAGATACAGACATACAGACTACAAGTAATAGAAATGCACCTAAAAGCATCTTAAGGATATAGTAGCTCCTAAGTGTTGTAAAGATGACAAAGGGATTCAGTCAAGCTCCTGCTGTGTGTATACTTACAATTAGATATATGAATGATTGTTACAAGAGGTTACGGAGAATATGCATCCCTGGGTACAAAGTACCTACCTACCTACCTCTTGTATTTAAAATATTCTACAAATCCAGCAGCACTCGTGTTTAGAAGAGACTGGAAACAAAATGAGAATTGGAGTTCATCTCGCAAGTGGATTGTTGATAACGAGAAGTCCTTGCCTTTTTATACTTTCTCTTTCAATTTTTACTGTTACAGTTTTACTTACAATTAGACCAGAGAGTGTTGAAGAAAGGAGATGAAACTATTGGCCGTGACCTTCCACTTTATTATTGAAATCATTTATGCTTCATTCAAGTCCCCTTTCATTTTCCTTCGTGGCATACACTTATTCATAAAGGAAGGCAACTAACGAACCCGATTCATATGCATTTTTGGATAATTTTTGTCATTTTTTAAAAAGTATTTCTTTCCCCGTCGTTTTTGTATGGTTGTTGGATGCCCTCGGATTTTCCATTCTGAGAAGATTGTATAAAAGGTTTGGTATGTGAAGACAAGCACTCATTATCTCCAGAAAACCACGAGTGTAGACGTGGCACTTGAAGCTGACTGATTAAAATTCCAACGTATTCCACCGATCGACAGAGGAAGCATTCCAAAATGACAGGGATTAAAGTCTTTCTGCAGTGTCTGCTTCTTGCCTTCATCGTGACCTTGGTTGTTGCAAATAGCGTCCCGTCTGGTATGTGCATATATTAGAATATTTTTTGTAGAATGGTTTACTCCATCGACCTGCATTTCCTAAAGTGTAAATATGCATTTCAAATTCCAATCAATTTTCTTTCTGAATCGGTAGACACTGCGGGGAACAAGGATGTGAACGGGCAACCCAAATTTTTGGATGGAATATTGCAAGATCTTGAGTCGGTTGTTCAGGATGGAGCCACTATAATTAAAGAGGAGCAGAAGGTGGTCCAAAATATGGGAGCCGGAAGCTTTCACACTGTTACAACAACTGTGACGAAATCAGGAAGTTCTTACGGTAAATGACATTTCGTTAGAAGTGTGCATTAGTTTTCTATTAGTTTTTCTTATGACACTATATACGTATATTATCAATGTCAATGTGAGATACTAAATCAACAAAATCATTTCAGGTGGTTTTCCTCGTTTCAAGAGGGGCGTCATACTGGAAAAAGTAAAGGATTTTGTGGAGAGTGTAGACGACAAGGCGGGCCACGTCAAGGATAAGCTAGCGGGAATTGTTGCAGATGGTTATAACATGGGTTCCGAGATTGTTCACAAGGTCAAAAAGACTTTTTAAGGAATTAAGGTATTGACACGTTTCAAAGAATTGTATTCGTCCACAACTAAAAACTAGATACTAATATGCTATCAACCATATCTCGACTCGATCTGTACCTCCAACGTGAAACTCCATGAACGTCTGACAAATCATCTGCACCTAAATTGATTGTGTTATTGATTGATTTTTTATTTATATTTGAAGTTTGTCTATTTAATGCCTTGTCTGAATGATATCTTATGAATCTTGCGTAATCATTAATAAATCTTTAATCAAGCAAACAAAAGATAGATTTGATTCTGTACAACTAGATTGCATTGGCAATGTTATTTATTTAACCAGCGCGCAGCGTAAACCTGATATTTTAAAGCTACAATTCGATTTGGTTTTAGGATTCACCGACAGTGCGTATTGCACAGAGTATAATATATTTAGTTTATTATTTTACAAGATCAAACACTATGCACCCACGTTTGTGGAATTCCCCCTGGGCAGTGAAACACTCAAATCAGCTAAAACATAGGATGTGACTGCCCACAAAGCCGTATTTAAATCCATTTCAACTGAGTCGACAGCCATCATGGTGTCTGCTGGCGAATGGTGATAGTAGAAGTAGTTCTCATTTTCACTATTCAGTCCCAGCCCAGGCACCCCCAACTCAATCATGAGAGAAATGTCCGAGCCCACAATCGGATATCTGGCATAATCCGTTGCGTTAATGCTACTCATCAATTTCAACACTTCTTGAACAATACACCCGGCTTCAGGCGTTCCAGCAAAGTCCAATCCTCTGGGTTTGAAAGTACCACTGTCAGCCTCAAATACAGCATTGTATTTCCCCATGTCCGCGCGATGTTCGTTAACAAAGGAAAGAACACCTTCTAAACCTTGTTCTTCTGCAGTCCAGAAAATGACCTGCATTGTTCGTCGCGGCTGCAGTCCAAGATATTTGATTAGAGCAAGGGCCTGGGAACTTATTATAACGCCACCACCGTCATCCTGAGCTCCTGCAATTGAACATTTTCGTTTAAAACTTTTCTATTTTTACTAGTTTTCAGCAAATTAAATTACTCATTAATAACAACAACTAACCCTGACCAACGTCCCACGCGTCAATATGCCCAGATACGGCTACTATTTCATCCGGAAGTTCACGGCCAGGTATTTCGGCAAATGTGTTTCTGGATTGTGATGGTGCGAGTGATTGGTCAATTAATTTTAGTCGCATCGTTATATTCTCTCCTAAATGTTTACAATTAATTATAGCTTATAATCTTTGTGGTTTGACTGATAGCATTTTCTAGTTTTTTTTTCTAGCTTCAAGTTTTACCCCGTGAATATATTCGAGACAGCATTTCAGCATCTTCCCTCGTGATGCATGCAATGGGAATTTTTGTCACGTCTTCGGCGTAGTTGGTGCTGCCGGTATGTGGAGTGTCAAGCGAATATGGAGTGACAGATTCAACTAGGGCAGCCACTGCTCCATATTTTGCAGCATTAATACCTCCACTTCCACGATAGGGGACTGCGGTATCCCCATACGATCCAAGCCAACCCTGGTTGTACACAACTATTTTTCCAGGTACCTGCAATAAGTGATGCAGAGATATAAGTGGAACGCTTTCAAAATTAAACTTTAAAAGACTAGCAGGTGTCCGTGGGTCAAAAAGGATTTTTCGGAAATTGTATGCATACCAGATCCTTTTTTTCGTCTAATTCTGTAAAGTTGTGAACCACTATTACTTGTGCAGTAAGACCTTCTTGAGGGGTTCCCACTGAAGGTCCCAATCCGAGAAGATTCAGTGGTTTTTGAATTGGCTGTAGGATCTCCAAGTGCTCTTCACCTCTGTTTTAAAATAGGCGACATGATTTTAAAACTATTTATGATATACTTAGGAAGAATATTAAATAATCATACCGAACCCAATGGGGCACTTGAACTGGCTCAGTTACCACATTTTGCAACCCATCTGCTCTCATCTTTTCCATCATGTAATCTATGGAATCTTCCAGTCCCTGCCCTCCTGTAAGACGATTTGGAAACTTGTCCACAAGTTTAGCTAGTTCGTCGTACGTTCTACCTTTGAAGTTTCCATTCACGGCAGCATCGATAATCCTGTTTGCTACATCTTGATAACTTTGAATTTCATCTATTAGGGCTTGGGATAAATTGCAGTTTGGTTCTTGCCATTTTCCCAAGGATTCCTTTGACAATGAGCGTCCCGATATACCTACCAGGAAAAATGCTAAAATCGTGTAACCTATGAAATCCAATTTTCCCATATTTACTAATGCTCCATATACAGAAAAATTCCACAAACACACGAACCAATGTATAGGTATGTATGAAAATTATATTTTATAAAAGCGTTTTCCTACTCAGGCCCCTACCATCTATCTAATACTGTAAAGAATAAACTAAAAATTAAATAAGATGTTATCATTATCACAGAGAGTTACAGTTATCAACATAATCCGATCAACTTATCAAGCAAAATGCAGCCGAAAGTACATCTATATACTTAATATCATATATCATGTAAATCCCAACGATCAGCCATCGCTTATGTGCATTTATCATCTCATATTTACTCCTAATGTGCGGTCCAATTAAAAGCAAAAGTGACAATGTTTTGAGAGCATTTTTCACGTTTTATAGTAGTTACTATCACCTTGTTGTGCAATGTGCAATCCTCGCAACAATCGATCCACAATATATGACACCCTTTCCGTGCTAGCATAATCTCAAGCTCTGTGCAGTCCTCAATTCATTGATCTTTATCATTTTGACTCTCTGATGCCATTGCTTCGTTTAGATTATTGCGTTCTGCTTTGGTAATGAAATGTCAGCTCAATCAAGGAAGATCACGACCTGTATCATTTGGCAAGCTTAACAGAAAGAGATATTTTGTGCAAGGACAGAGGTCGCAGGAAAAACTGAGGAAGTCATAAATCTGGCACTAACACAAATTAATGCAGGTTTTCTTCTCGAACGAACGTATTGTTTGATAACCGTAGCATGGCGCTTTACTTTTTCATTACGTTTTTGGTATTGAACCTAATGTATTTTTATTTCGATAATTTGGGGGAATTAAAGGATGACGTGTTGAATAATTGTACATACAATGACAACCCCGCACATCTCCCATGTTTGTTTCTGTGCGTCTTGCCTATGTGTATTTTCATGATTGTGCAATCAATCCATCGGCAACAGCTAGCGAACTAGTTTTTAATACTTATAATGCGACCACATTTTTACGAAATGGACGGCACCACATTAAATCAACGGATTCGACTATCTACTCGACTATCTATTGAAATATATATATCTATACAAATTCCACAACATTTCATAAAACACGATTTTTTTACACAAGTTGTGGGTACAGCTGCTTTGACCGTAGGACAGAATAGGATATGACAAAATTGAAAATGACGCAACCCACCTGTACTCTAACAAGGGGAGATGGGGAAGGCCAGGTTATAAGGATCAGCAGCAAACAGCAACTTTCACTTTCTCTTGAGTCCTTGACCCTCTTCATCTTATTACATCAACTGCACTTCATATCCCCATTTCCACTCTCACTAGATGCATGAAAATACCCAGGTCCAGCCAGATAGAGATATGCATACATTTTATGTACCGGGTCTAAGACAAGTGGCATCAGCGCAGCGGCACAAAATTTACTTCATTCTTATTCTTACTTCATTCATAATTATCTGCCCTTGCCCAGCACAAGGCTACTGGAAAAATAATACTGAAAAGGTGATTCTGTTCTGATCACTGCACTGACTACTACGAATCAAGATCAAATTCATATATCTAGCAAAAATACCGACTAGCGACTTCGTATTTTAAAACAAGTTTATATCAACATTAGTCATCATTTAAACATATAAAAATGCAGTTTATCAGTTTGGTGTTTGTGCTGATCCTCATTTATTTGGCATCCACCCATTGCGCACCAGCTCAGTTGACACTTGAAGGTATTTTGCAGTTTTCACTTCGTGTAATTGAAATGTCTGTCTTAAATATATTGGATGGCAAAAGTGGATTTTGGTTTAAAAATTAATTTAATGTTTTAATTGTAGAACAAAAACGTCTTTGTATTTTAGCCGGGCAGCCGATTGAGGATGAGCGGGGACTAATTTACGACTTTTACCAGGAAAAATTTCAACCAGCAGGCTCTACTGTCCTACCGGGTGAGGACCTTGGCGAGAAGTTTATGAATGCTGTCGTCAAAACTGCCGTAGTCCTCGGGGATGTAGGTATTCAAACAGGACAGCACATCCTAAAAAGTACAGGAGCGGACTTATTGGAGGCTGTTAGAATGATCAAGTGACGCGTTCCAACTTACTATTAGATATTAGATATTGTAAAGCGTTATACTTTGTGAAAATTCTTCAAAGCTTGAAATGACTGAATGAGATAATTTTGATTCTGTAGTTCGTGAAACAAAGTAGTTAATGAATATTATTACAACTTGCAACGTTTACAAATACGTTTCAAGGGCTAGCTAGTATAATCGTAATCGTAGGATTGTAATGTATTTAAAAATACTTTTTAACATTTTCAAGAGGTGAAATATTTTGTCTGGTGATCGACTTGTTTAACCACATTAAATTAAATTCTGCACTTGACAATTACATTTACTTATCTACGTACAATCAATAAAGTCCAAACCAATTGCAGTAAAAAGCATAGGCATCAAATCATTATCTTCAACACACACAGCATTGCGGTGTATCTGTGAAACGCAAGCCAAGTTGCCAGTCATAAAAATAAGGAAATAAGGAAAACCCGACAGATATCAACGAGCATAAGATTGCCCTCTTCCGTGAACACGTGTAGTCGTCTTTAAGACCCAATCTTTCAATCCTGAACAAAGACATTTGTTCAGAACAGTTCCATAGCATTTTGAAAATACCTGATAGATGTCTGTCGACTAGCTGTAGAATTGTCACTGAGTAAACTTCCGGGGGTTTGCTTAGCAAATATTTACAAATATATACGGAAAATCCCAACTTTAGTGGTGGTGGTTTTGACAGATAATCACAAAAGCAACCAGTAACCACTAATCACGTGCTGATTCTCCACCACATGGTATAAAGGTAGTAATTATGATGCAAATTACTTTTATATTTAACATTATTTCCTCTTACATTTTTCAGGCATTTCTTATTACTCATTTCTACTTAATCTCGTTCCATTTCCATTTGCAAGGTTATTTTCCATACTAAGTGATTTCGTAATTGATATAAAATATTGTTCATTTAGACAATATTTATAGCAATGCGGTCTGGTCGGTTGATATACCTGAACGTCATTTTGTTTCATGCATGCGTGCAGGCAGGCGTGCATGCAGGCGTGCAGTCATTCATAGAAACCCTTGTTGATTGAAAATTGCAAGTACATATCCAAACTTCATTGGTTAATAATATGCTGGAATGAATTCCAGTCCTCTTCAAGATCGATCGGTCGAAGTATGCAATAATATCTTTTCCCATTATAAAAGACATATTGCAGATTTTTCGCGTTCATTGGGGCTCAATGCAACCAAAAGGTCTTATGTAATTTTTGAAAATGCGTGTTTATTCCTGCATTCACATGTTTATGGGATTTCATACATAGTTTCTTCAAAAATTACTCCCTATGTTATAAATATACTGCCTGCGTGACATTATTATTTGAGTTGGAAGTTTTAATTAAGGCACGTAACCTGTGTGCAACGAATCATTGTAACCTTTCTTACCACCAAGCTAACCTCATTAGCCAGAAGTTAAGGATGGCTGACACTGACCAGAAGTTTCATATATTTCCACGTACTCTCTTGTACGTTCAGAAAAACCTTATTACATCTCATTCAGGTTCCGTTTTGAAACTCAGAGATTAATATTTGCGCAAGTAAAAACCAATGAAGGCATGGCATATAGTCGCATGCGTATTCCCCCCCAACTTGTTCTGGTAGTAAAACTTGTAATAGTAAAAATGTTAATATGGGAAAACAAAAGGAGTCATAGACCACATATGTAGCAATTATCAAGTTTGCTTGTAGACGATGAACAGCTTTAATATATTTTACATAAAAATGATGGTTGTAACCTCTCCTCTCCAGCCATTTGGCTCTGTCTAAACTAAGCTCACACAAGTGGTTGCGCATATCCTTGTAGATGTTCGCATTATCTTGCCGACTTCCAACTTGTGTGCAACGCTTCAAATTGGTCGCCTCATCCAGCAATCCTGCCATAATCCAGCAACTTTTCCCTCTGTAAATTTTAACATAAAATGGATACTGAACTAAAAGAAAAATTTCTCCGCATCGTGGATAGTAACTCATCTCACTGGGAGGTTCACAATATCGAAAACAGTTTTGCATTCGAACGAATAGATGTGATCTACTGGGCAAATTACGTTTACAATCAGAGAGCCCTGTCCTATTATGCAGCTGCGATTTATTTTTTGACAATTTTTGGCCTGGAGAAATACATGAAAAACCGGAAACCCTTTGATTTACGGAGACCGCTGATACTATGGAATGCAGCTCTGGGGATATTCTCTGCGATTGGATTTGTTCGGTCGTTTTCCACCATGATCAAGTACTTTGACAGTGAAAATGGGTTTTACAACAGCATCTGTACGAGGTAGGTAGGATAATATTCTCATTTTATGTGGAGTGTATTTTTTCTGTTTTATAAAACGGGATAAAAAATGGGACTTTCTGAATTCCAGGGATTACCAAGAAGTACCAATGGTTTTTTGGGGGTACGTAGTTTATCAGAGTTTGACAAAATAATGTATCGTGTGTGTTGCATTCCATTGCATGATACAAATTGACGGAAAAAAATTTTCAGGCTCCTATTTGGAATATCCAAGTTTTTTGAACTGGGAGACACGCTGTTCATAATACTTCGCAAACGACCCCTTCAACTGTTACAGTGGTAGGTGCATCTACACAAAAACTATGTACAATTTTAAACTGCATCAAAGTTTAGTTAAATATTGTCAACCAATGAAATTGTTAAATATCCAGGTATCACCATATCTGTACCTTAGTAGCCGTTTGGGTTTCATGTAAGTATTTTAATGAGTTTAATTGCATATGTGTATTATGAGAACCGGAGGAGTAGTACAATAATGATGTGAATTTTCACACAGTGCCGTATGCTGAACCCATGGGGCGTTATTGTATTATAATGAATTACGGGGTTCACTCGCTAATGTATCCATATTTTGCGTTGAAGGTATGCAACTATTTTTGAATATCTGAATTATAAAAGGCGTCATTAACTTTGGAAAACTGGCTGTGAAACTCTTGGGATTTTCTAGATGGCTGGAATTAACGTGCCTAAAGCAATTTCAAATACAATTACAACAATGCAGCTAGCCCAAATGCTAATTGGATTTTTTATAAACGGCCTAACCATTGCTTTCCTCGGTAAGTGGTGCAGTTGCACCGGTGGTCGCGCGTCTTCCATGTTCTATCCAATATACCTAGTTGTAGTTGTAGACTTGTATTTTATAGAGTCTTTGTGATTTATTTATAGGATTGGGATATTCATGCTACCGAGTACCTGTGTCTATCTACTCCTTTTTCATAACATATGGCACATTTATTGTGCTCTTCGGAGAATTGTTTGTGAAATTGGTCCTCAGCTCCCGTAAACCGAACCGAGTTAAAAAGATTAATTAAGTCGTTTTGAAGAAAACAGTTCTCTGATGAATTGAATCAATACTCATCGGCAGTTACATATCATTTAAAAATGCGAAATACAACATATAATACAACAAGGTATAAAGAAAAACCCAAAGAGTGAGATCAGAATATTAAAAATGCTTGGAAAACATAATTTAACAGAATTACAGCATGTGTACATAGGTATATATGTTTTTATTATTTTGCTGTCTATAATAATGAGGAAAACTGCAATAATTATGGAGGCGGTTTTTAATAACGCTTATCTTTCATCGTGGCAGACCAGAGACCAGACCGGTAGAACTTGGGTGAAGGATGGCAGTGTGGTATTTTTACTTTCCATTTCTCACAGCACAAGGCTGTTGTATGCGTCATTAGTTTTATAGTCATCTGTATAAATAGATGCATTACGTTTCTTGACACTTTTAAGCTTAAAACGTAATCAATTAAATCCGATATACCTACGTAATATAGGGAAATTAGCATGGGAAATTTGAGTAACTAACTCACTGAATTACCTTGTTAAATTTTTCCCATGAATCGGGTTTTTTGAATACCTAAAACTGTTGACTGTGTACCACATTGCCGGTAGCTTCACTCACAAAACATCACCTGCAATCTGCGTAACACACACACCACAAAACTAAGCCACAGTGCATTGTTAAAATATTCCTATTGATATATTCTTTTTACATATTTGATTCTTCCTGGGTGACCTATCTGGCAGGAGTTTTCTAGAGAACTATATATTTTTGTTTTTATAAGAGATTATACTACACAAAATGATATTTCAGAGATTACACGGGTGCTCTAAAAGTATAAATGACATCTTTACATACCATGACTCTACTTTAAAGTAAACTTGATCGATACTCTACCTCTACCCTTTGAGTATACTGCTATTTTTCACACAATTGATACGTGACAAAGTTAATTTTATTTAAGCACGTGCGAATTAAACTTAATTTAAAATAGAAAGATATTTAAATCTCTAAGAAGGAGGATGGTGGAGGATCCCTTTTAAGTTCTTCATAACAAAGAAGTCATTTGCGGTGTGTCATTTACTCTTCCCCTCGCGTACGTAAGCAAGGTTCCTATTCTAGCTTCTAGAAAACGAAAATACGAAATCGTCTTCTGTTCATATTCTGAGTTTAGTCAGACATGAAGTGTGTGATTCACTTATGCAGTTTATAAGATTCATCCAAATCATTACATCAACATCATATCATGGCCAGGACCATCAAAATGTTCGTGAATGAGTAAATTCAGCTGGAGACCGGAATCCAAACCCCACCGGAAAGATTTTGTACCTGAAAAACGACGGATGGATGACCATGCTGAATTGACTCATTTTAGTTGATTTAACAAAGGAGTATGTATGTACATAAATCTTTACGCCTAATGGGACATGAAGTACTTTGGTTTGGTCCGCCATATTTTTCCGTAGAAGTCCTAACTGAGGACTGCATGAGGATTTACTCATCATGCTCCACATTGCATGCAGTCTGCTAGCTATCGCAAAAAGACCAATGGTGGACGATTTTCATTTCTACATCATGTAAGCAAACTCACGACTACGACGAGAATCAACAGTGGAAGTAGACGATTCAATATGTTTCACGAGCTCACGACTTATTTGATATTATAAAAATCAATTCGAGTACCGCATACTCAAGAGCTTGCAATCTTGCCATTTACATTGAACTTCCGTGAATCAATCCAGTTGAATTGGAGTTTTGGGTTGGAAATATAACGGAGCTATTTTCCTTAGACCTGACAAACACTCTTACAAAACGTTTGTTAGACTCTTTAAAGTAACCAATATTAATCACGATAATGCAGCTGATGGAAGTCACACATAGTATCTATCATTTGGATTTATTTGACCATAAAATTTGACTTGATTGCAGAAAAACCACCATCTCAACGATTCATCATTAGGTAATATATTATTATGTGGTCATAGTCATAAGCAGAATGTGAAATTGGTATTGATGCTCATGCAATGTATGATTATGCATTATTACAATGTTAAAATCATGATTCACAGCTGAAAAGTAATCGTAATACGAGAAGAAAATTCAGGTATACGTATACAATGACCTGAGTTTCGTGTTGAAAGACGTAGGTATGTAATTCATTTATGTATAAATTAAGATAGGGATTTTCCAAGTCACTTAACAAACCGGAAGTAAGTTAAAGATCACTGACAGTGAAGGACTAAACGGTAACTTTAAAGAATCTCAATATTTTTGCTTAGTGGATGTGGAAACTTTATCGTAATCTGCTTAATTTTACAGAGAATAGGGACTTTCAGTTTATTAACGTGATTTTTGATAAGCTGGTATATGTAAACTAAATTAGGTTAATAATTAGCGAGTACATATTTTCAAACCTCTCCTGATTCAAAATCGTTGGCGTTGGTGAACTAGTGTATTTACCAAAGCGTATTTTCAATATTTTGTCGATTAAAGTTCGTTTTCGCAATTATATGCCTATAAAATTATAATACGTACATTTTCATCTAGTATTTGTGAAGACATTAATTATTTGAAAGCAAGGAGTTATGAAACAAAATATATATAAACTAGAAATTATTTCGATAAAAGTGAAACTGTGTGGTTATGCTATCTATTGAATTTTCACCTATCGCGTATGAAAATTTGAATTGTTCCTCTTCCTTGTGCCTTTCTTCCTATCATTATCCGAACCAAAGGTTTTAGCATACCCACACTGTGTGTCCAATCCAAGTTCCTTTGATACCGGATCATTCAAAAAGAGACTACATATTATGGATTTTCCTTGTGACAGTTCTGGTAGAGGTTGTCCAATAACATGTGCCGCTGGATCGAGCCCAACTTCAGAATAAGAGAACTGACGATGGGTGAGAAGAGAGCACAATACTATCTTTGGTTTTCTTTATGTTGTGGCACGACAAGTGACACTATGGAACAACAGATGCTGGAACAGATCAAATAATGTCAACCACACCACACATACGCCAAAGATAGAAAAGAGAGATTTATAAATAACTCTGGATAAAACAAGTTCTATGACAAAAGCCCAAAGAAAAAACAAAAGAAAGCAATTCTACGTCATTCACCAATACCAAGAGATCCAGAAAGAAAGAACTTCCTGTTTTTTCTTTGTACTAAAAAGAATAACAATGCCTCGTCAGAATATTCCCTGTTATACTATACTTGTATGAATTCGCACCTGTACAACCACACAATATATTGTCGTTTCGTTTACACACTTTGATGACACCATCATCACATAAACATCTAAGCAAGCGGAATAGAAAGAAATTGTCAATCCATGTTCGTATCCTATATTCATATCCCACAAATCCTATAATTTCTTTGCAGTGTATTTCCCCATGCTAAACCCTGTCATATTGCTGTACAGAACTATGTTAATGACGAACGTTTAGTACTTTTAATTCTAACATAGGTTAAACTCAAACCTAAACCTAGGTGTAACATTGTAAATTGCAATAGATATTTAAGTTAAATATATATTTTAACGATTTAATTTCGCAAGGGCGTATTTGGGTGTACTATGTGGATGTTAATGCGGATGTTGTAATTTATAATTTTAACTTAAAGGGAGACAAGAAGAGGCATTGACGTCTCACCAGGTCTCGCCAATGTTTAATACTTTTCGCATTTTTTGGCTTTTACTGCTTTCATTTCCTAGACCGTTCGTTCATTTCCATGTACGAGCTACTTGGCAGTTTATAGGCAAATCTCTCTGTTAACTATACGGGTACGTTGGGAATCGTTACTAGCGCTGAATACGCAATTCTGTTTAAAAAAATCAAGTGGTCTTGTAGTAAAAGTCCCCAAGTGACTCGTTTCTTTTTATATTATATGATTTAACAAGGGCTGTAGTTATAAGGGGGTCACAAGAGATTTGTTATTTCATCCAGAGCAAAATCCCTCTTCTCTTCGTCAGACAACTTCGTTCACATTAAGGACTTATAAGGGTTCGAGGAACTCCCCTTACATCCCATGCATACAAGTTTCACATGTCAGTACATATAACTTCCGAGTAACAAACGAGTAATTTCTAGGAATACCTCAAGAAAGATTTTTGGCTTGTTAAATCTTGCAATTTAAATCTCACTATTTTCATTTGGATCATTGGGATTTGGATATTTGAGCAAAGCAGTTTGTAACAGTCTGCATAAAACCAGTTTTGGGCAACTATAAATATCGACTATATACATATATGCAACGAGTAGGGCAGAACACGTGGATCCAGATTAATACACAGTTACAAAGCTTTGGGTTACAGAATTAGAAGGTATGCCATACGTACGCAAATCTTAAATTGTATATACCGACTAGGAACCTCCTTAAGGAGAAACTTAATTTCCTGGAACTTCACATTCTAGTTCATATCCAGTCAGACGAAATAAGAGTGTAATTTGTTTTGTATAGAACATAAAATATGAATATGCCCATTCACCTTGTTGATGCGACTTTTTGGTGTGTTTTGCAACGACGATGTTTTTGATAGACGGCCTCACAAAATTAAACTGTTTACTCGTTTATTCGTTTATAATCATGTTGAATGCGTACATTCGATTCATTCAATTGGGTTAACCAGCGATTTAGTCGATCTAGTGGCTGGATTGAAATTGCTTATGCATAACTTAATCCTAGAGGAAAACAATAATTTTGTTTTCTTCATGATCCCCCACAAACCAAAAAAAAATATTGTTTACCCTAGAGAAGTGTAATGATGAAACTGAAAATCTTCCTATTTGTTGCTAAATTATATACAACCCCATTCACTCGAATTCAAGTGTTTACCTGTCAAAGAACCGAAAAACATTCGTAAGACATTCGTCATCAATCAGCTCTATAAAAGTTTGCTTTTCTTTGTTCATAATGAACTCTGTGCTCCTCATTTCTTGTCACCAGAGAGTTCAGCAGAGTCGACGACAATGTCGTCTGAAGAAATATGGAAGGTGTTCCAGTTTCAGCGCAACGTATTCAAAATTATCCCGTACCCACTCATCTTGGAATGGAATCTACAAACGGATAGCTTGACAAAACAGGCGCGGTCTCGAATCCCTTGGATAACTGTCAACCTGCTTATTTTTCTCTCTGGACTAGGCAGCGCATACCTGCTACACGATCAATTTCAATACGTGTATGAATCCTACGAGAACAAAAAACTACTTTCGATATTACGTCCAAAAGTCACGGAAATTGGTGCAAATGTTTTGACATTCGTTACCTCAATGGCCGTTTTTCCTAGTAGCATACTGCTATACATGCATGGGGAACAAATTGCAGAGGGTGTTAATTTCCTCAAGAAATTCGAGCAGAGATTTTGTGACGGTATGTATTTAAAATAGGTTCTTTTACTGCAGGGAAAATAATATGCAAGAGAATTTATGTTTATATTATTGTACATATACCTATGCACATTTCAGGTAATCGTGTACTCACCTTGTACACGAAAGGAAGAAGCCTGGAAAAGCAATCTGATGCGAGTTTACTAAGACTATTTTTAAAGTTTCATGTGCTAGTGCACGCGGCAGGTATATTCTTTTCAACATTTACTGCCATATTACAAGGAGTCGATCCTTATCGAAAGTTAATCGACGTATTTATTTCGGACCCCATGGAACGCTCCCTACACGGAATTTTGTTAGTGTTAACATTTCGCTTTTGCCTGACCATAGTGTGCATCGGAGAAGCGCTTCGGTTAGGCAGTTTGGGCTGTTTAATTATGTTTGTGACAGCGAGAGTATATGTGAATACCTTGAAAGAGTTGGTGGATCTTCGAACGGGGATACTAAGATACGAAGGGAAACATTATTTACATCAGTACTGCAAACTGAAAATTATCCACGCCTGCCTTAGGCAGCCTGGCAGCCGGTTTATTTTCCTGTTGATGACGTTTGGAGTGATTGTGCTTACCGTTTTCTTAGGCATTACGGTAAAAATTGTGGGTGACTTGGATTTCTACATGTACGCAGGCATTTTTTTTCTTGACTTTATGGTACTTTCTTTTATAGAACTCACTTTGCCCGTGGCAGTGAAAATTGAGGTGTTGTCTGAGGAAATTATTTCTCGGTGGAAGTTTGCGTGTCTGAGCTGGAGACTACAAGAGCGAAAAATATTTGGGAAGGTTGCACAAGCCTTGCGTCCTGTTTATTGGTCAGCTGGACCGTTTTTCCGACTTGATAAATCTTCTCGAATTGGATTCTACAATGTTGTAGTGGACAACATTATTACTGCCCTTCTCAGCTTCTAAAATTAGCGACACATGAACTTCTGGAAATGGTTGACAAATTACAACCTAAAAATGGATGCCACCTACGAACTTTATACGCATTGTTGCTCACACTCGACCGCTGAGTATGTTTGGTCAAGTTTTAGCGACACATGAACTTCTGGAAATGGTTGACAAATTACAACCTAAAAATGGATGCCACCTACGAACTTTATACGCATTGTTGCTCACACTCGACCGCTGAGTATGGTTGGTCAAGTTTATTGACATTGTCACGCGCTGCTAAACAAGTAGTGCTATACTGAAAGATGAATAATTTCAATTAATTTTACAGTTGGGTGCTCACTTTGGCTATGATAATGTGTGATAGTTTAACAAGAAAATGCCATCATTATAAGAGTGATGTTTAGAACTTTGCTGTAGGCGGACGTGTCATGTCGCCAGGAGGAGAAATTTTATTGCTACTTGAATGCTAGCATAATATTTTCGGGTTCGTCCCACCCACTCCCATTTCATGTTGTGAATATATATATATCCCAGGGTTGGAATTTATGAACTGCGGGTTGGGTAATTTAGCGTTGGGCACACTACAATATGAACATGATAAATGAGATGATGGTGCACTATTTGAGTTTAGGTGGGGTGTATTAGCTACAGTGTAGCTAAATGTCAAGTGACGTAAGGTGTACAAAATGTGAAGATACACTACTTGAAGTATGGGAATGCTAGATTAAAGGGTGTACAGTACACCACTTGACTTACGAGACTCGAAAATGTCACCTATCTCCTAAACCAGCGGATTGAGTGCTTAACGAATACTACCCTTTGAACCTGCGAAAACATTAGAGCCTAGCATGATGACATTAGGGTTTTAGTGGAATCAAAAATTGAAATAGTCCGAATTGTCTAGAAGTATCTTAATTTATTGCGTGCCTAAAGATGAATTGTTCCCAAATCGTTTGTAATAAAATGTTTGATACATAATAGTATATCCAACAGGTATATTCATATCATAAATAAATTACGGATATTCATTACACTTACTTGCACCATAAAGTATTTTTACATAGATATAACATATAGATTTGTTATATCTATGTATTTTTATATTATCATGCGATAAAACAACAAATTAAGGAATCCACATATTTATCGCTATGATTATGTCCACGGAAGCAGATTAACAAGATTATCAATGACCACATTATTAAAGCTAATTCTTATCGCTTAATCTACACAACTGACCCTTGCTGACCAAAAGGATGAAGCGTCAATGCAATGAAATCTTCAACAGGATCTGCCTTTCTTTTGCACGCCAACTAACTCAACGTTGAAAACCTCCATTTCCTGATAATTTCATTGGACAGTTTACCGGTCAATACTGCAACAGGTAGGGAGCGTTCCACAAACCCAACAACCATAATAATGGCAAACAAACCTGATAAGTAGATATGAGGTTCCACACTTCCAAACAGTTTTACTGCAGCCCATAAAAAAGCTGTTACAGTTATTACGCTCGAAGTCAATAAAAACAATATTGCAATTTCCCTTGCTTTCTTCAGACAGCTGTGGATCACCTTCAGTCTCCAATACACAGTTTGGAAGTATTTTCCTCCATACTTGAGAATGTCACTGGAAAGGGTACACACTCATATTCTTTAAAGTTTGCATATGAATCAGATGCGTAAGGGTAATGATACTTCCAAAACCGGAAAATCTAGAGCATTCAGCTAGACACGTTATATTGTACATAAAATCAGTCCTAACAGATAGAACCCAATGATTTCAGGTACACCATGTTCCGCACGGTTACTGATGTAGCGGTCAATTACAGGACCGCAAATTTTCTACTACTGCTAAAACTGGTGCTGAAATTCCTCCCACGCCATGGACGCAAGTGTGCGTGCAAATGCATGCAACGCTGTGGCAAACAGATTTCTTTTCAAACTGTGACTTGGTTTCGGAGTCGTGATTTGGGCTCCCCTTTGGACAGACTGGTAAACTAAAAGTGTTAGAGCGTGGAAGAATAAATTAGTCTGTTTTGAATTGGTTTCTGTATTTAGGCTTGAAAAAGCAATTACCTGCTTTAAAAATTCTTTTCAGAAAATTGAGCCCTGTGACATTTTCCCTTCCAAAATTAATATACGCCAAGCAAAATGCAATGGCTGCAATTTCTGCTACAATGACTAGCAAGTTTATGATTATTCTTAGAGGTTTCCAGCGGAGCATTTTCCCCTCTTTAATTTGCTCGAGATACTGCATAGTATAATAAGACATAAAACTGCTGCAACCAATGCCACTAACAATGAGACCTCCAACTAAAACAATTATCCATAGAACAAGTTTCTTGAGATTTGTTTACTACTCGAGTTTCTCTTTCAAATTCCATTCGATTAGAAATGAATATGGATGGAAGATATCAGAAACTGTAATTATAAGAATGGAATGCATCGAACGTCATTTTGATAATATTGGACTATTTAAACTCTGAATTCTTTATGTAAACTTTGGCTTTGCTATTTTATCGGTGAATTATTCACACTAATAAAACAATACCTATGTGTGTCGCCTTGCGCAAATGTCTGGCTAGTACGTAATTAGTGTTTATGATTAGAAATTTTATTTTATTTTTAGTCAGGCAATGTCATCGTAAGCCTATTACAAACCCTTATGTTATAAAAATATCATTTTTGACGTGGTGTATATGGTGCATGTTCCTGGAATCAGAAGAATTTCGAAACTTCCTCACCAAGAACGGTTGGGTATTTGGGTATACACATAAAAGGAAATCACACATTTATGTTTATACCTATTCATACCCTGAGTTTGAGTATTTGTAGCAATAGCACTGTCATGTTAGTTCATAGTTAACTCCTATCGATAGAATCGTTGACTGTGTTTTACGGTAATCTAATTTTGCCTTTAAATGAGTTTCCACCAAACTAAACATTCTCGAGCGACAATCGTCATTATAACGCCCAGTAGAGCCAGTGGCTTTAGTTTCCACCTCCCGTTTGAAACTCGTTTGCGCCTAAGCCAAGAACAAAAATTTATTTCGACAGGACAGCAAAGAAAGTTGGCTTAAATTGAAGATGTATAAATGTCTACAGCTCCTCCAAAGAAAGTAAGCGATTCCATCCCGCCTTATCTCATCTCATCACTCTCATCAGTTTTTTATTGATAAAGTTGAGAG
>JAANSN010002957.1:0-20999 GCA_036850665.1 Dicranocentrus wangi | reverse complement strand
TATATCAAGTGTTACACCAATCGACGCAGAATCAAATTCTGAACAACATTTACTCAATGACATTTTGTCTCAAAATGCCCCTATTCAAAGATATTTTGGAACCTCTCTCTTAAGTTCTTGTATGCTGAGACGGGCGCGAATTTTTTTTTTAATTTTGTCCTATTGATTTGCACGGGTCACTTGGGTGTGAGAGTAACTGCTATAATAATCGCTCAAATTCTTCATAAAAAGGGTTTAGAGTGTCACTTTCACTTTCGTTTGAGCAGATTAAAGAGCAGAGATTTTTGTACCAGTAAATGGCAACAAGATAATTGTCGGATAATCAACCAATGAGCAGTCCTGAATTTCATGTGACCCGTAAAAAGGTCAACCAGTCGTCGGTCAAAACGTATCCAAAAAGCCGTGCGAAGCTAAAGTTGGATAATTTTTGTTGTAGGGTGAAGTTAATTTATGCCTCTATAATATGGTTAAGAAAAAGTACTGATTTAAGGCCACACAAAGCATTAAATTGCCAATCAATTTTTCTAGTGGTGCTATCTGAGTGCAACCCAACAGAGCATGATTTTACATTTGAAACAACCCGAAGACTCGTCCATAATTCGCTTCATGATAATTACATTCGAATTCGAAGAGTATTTTCGCGATTTTTGAAACTGAAGTCTGCAATAAAGATAATAATAATAATTCCAAAGAAATTTCAGATCTTCATAACTTTTGTTAGGAACAATTTGACATTTGAGACAAAATCCTATTGGGCAAAAGCTGCTTAGAATTTAATTCTGAGTCGATTGATTCCTTCATATATGGGGGTCATAAGGACACCACTTCGAAAAAATTTCAATTTCCCGAGAATTTCAAATCTCCATAACTTTTGATTGGTAAGTCCTAGACGGCTCATACTTGAGATGTACTCGTTTCATGAAAAGTGCTATCGATTGGCATAATAAAAAAGTGGGGCCATCCGTAGTCGTTGAATCCAACCGACCAAACAACTTGGTCGATTTTTTGCGGCCAGTAAGGCGCAATCCAACCGGGGTATCTATATAGGTTTTTATTGAGTTGGGAGCAAGCAGGCACGCACGCCATTCGCTTCGGTAGTGCTAGTGCTAGTGAGGTGAGTGAGTGACGTGAAGATTTTTTTGCGACTTACGACGACCAGCGTGTGTGTTGGGAAAGGAAACTCTCTGAGGCCCGAGAAGTAGTGGAACAACATCATTGATTGGGTGTCGCACTTTCTCCCAAAAAGTCATTGAATTGAGGCAGGTGAACAAAGATTTTGTTGGCAGGTGGTTTGGTGGAGTTGGTGGTTGTTGTGGAATGTTTACTCGCTTTTTTGAGGACTCGACTTTTTACATATTGCATATCATAATAGTTTTTGGAGGTGGAAGAAAATTAAGGATTTTGGAACATTGATTTGGTTAGTTAGAAGAGTAGTTGTCAGGAGGGTAAAAAGGGTAGTGTTAGAAGGAGGGGAAGGAGAAGAGGTTAACAATAAAAATTGATAATTGAAAGTGGCTTTTTTATACTTATTAAAACGGATCAGCTGTGACGTGGTCATTCATTATTATTATTGTTATAAACCACGTTAGTTGTGAGTTGGGACAAGTGGCCAGCCAGCCAGTTGTTCGAAAGACACCCACCATTATTCATTTTAGTTGACGAGGACGGCGGCACAGCTGATCGCTGAAGGGGTTGTTGTGTAGTTGAAGAAAGGTTGAATGTGAAGCACCTTCAATAGGGATTTTGATTTTAAGTGCAGTCAACAGTTAAAAGTAGCTTAGTGCTCAGGTTTTAATTTTTGAACTTTGTTTTTATTAATTTGCAGTGAATAAATATGGCATCTCGACCACGACGCTCTGGAGCGATGTCTAAGCCCTATAAGAAACCGCAAGTCGCCTTCGGGTCATCCTTACCTCGCGAGCTTAAGTGGCAAAACCAAGTCCCGGACTACTCCAAGCCCAAGCCGAAACTCGCCTTTGGATCGTCTTTACCACGCGAGTTTAAGTGGCAAAACCAAGTCCCGGACTACTCCAAGCCCAAGCCGCTTCCGAAACGCGAGTTTCTTAAGAAGAAGGACACCAAGGTTAAGGATAATCCCCGTCCGT
Organism: Dicranocentrus wangi; assembly: GCA_036850665.1. Lineage (NCBI taxonomy): Eukaryota > Metazoa > Arthropoda > Collembola > Entomobryomorpha > Entomobryidae > Dicranocentrus > Dicranocentrus wangi. The sequence goes on along the minus strand of JAANSN010002957.1, from coordinate 18,894 downwards.
TCGCTAGACCTGGAGAAACACGATCTCAAGAGCTGATGAGAGTTGGCAAAGCTATTTGTGCTATTCCTTTAAAGTCGTCTCCAAGGTCAAACCCCAACTTGCGCGTTTCTCGGCAAGTGAAGCGACAAGTTTTCAAGGCAATTTATGGCTCAAGTGCCGGACTCGAAGATGCTAAGGAATATCTCTGGGAACTGCGGCAATTTGAAAGGCGACCTCGACCTCACTATCGAGAAGATGATGGATCTGACTTTCCCAAATTGACTGCGAGAGTTATTGAGGAATGTCTAAAGGTTGGCGTTGACTTTGGTTTGGTGCGAGTAAAGTCTGACTCGGATTTGGCCCCTGGGATTTATCGGCAACGCTACGGCAAGGAGGATGTCTTTGAAGAAGAGATAATCATTATTGAGAAACTTAGACCAAAGGAAGTGGAGGCTCTTCGCAGTAAGCCGCGACGAGAACTTATCGATTTGGTGGGTCGGAAATATGCAAACCTCAACGACGACTTGCTTGGGGAAACTGTTATCATGCTACCACTGCCACCGAAAAAAGTGGTTCCTAAAATAGAGGAGGAGGAGGAGGAGGAAAGCGAAACTGAGATGTTGTTCAAGGTTGAACGGATCTGTCGGCCAAATTATCACAAGATGCATTACGAGGATGACTCTGATCTGCCTCCAATCATACGAAAAATGAAGCGCCCTACTACTGTCAGCTTCAAATTATGAACAATGGAATGTCCCGGCTCCTCAACTTACTCACCAATGAATTAAATGTTCAAAACCAATTTACAAATGATTAGAAAATTCCATTCCAAATGTACGTTGCTCTTTGTCATACTTATGTTATTTTCAATATGTATAATGAAACTTTGTTATAACCTAGCGCTGTATAATCAAAGGAGATTTCAAGTCTGATATAATGAATGTGTTCATGAATATCTCACCAAATTATATGTGGTTTGTAATAAAATTTAATTGAAATGTCACATAACAAAAAAGACACTTTTCTGTACTTAAATACTTAGTTAGTTAATAACGTGTAAATTCGTAAACAGCAACCGGGCTAAGTTGTCGTGAATTATATATTATAGTTAAGTGTGTTGGTAACGCTAGGCATCCTTCTTGCTCTCAATTTCCTCATCTTCATCATCCAATGGAAATTCTTCTGGCTTCATCGAGAATTCTTCTTCTTCCTCGAGAGTCGCCTTTGCACTATTTTCTAGCCGCATTTTGTTATAAGCTTCTAACATGCGGGCTCGGGTATCCTCATCTTCAGTATTGTTTATTAAGGCATCAAAAATATTTAGCTTCATGCAAGCTTCTTCGATCACTGTAGCAACTTTCTCAATCTCTTCGTAAGTTAGTAATCTGTTAATTGATATTCGAATGCTGGGCAATGGAGCAACGTGTTCAGTATCCAAGAAAGTGGGTTGAATCAATGCCATCTTGTAGTTTTCTTTTACCTAAGTTATAGAACAAGTAGAAGTAATAATGAGATAACTCTTTCTTTACTACTATACCTTAACATAAAGTATTATAAATTTAGATAATTATAAAATTATTGTTTTACTTACATAAATTATAATCTCATCAATTAAGTCTCGAGTGACGTTCCGCGGAAACACATGAGAGTTCACCAAGTACAAAAACTTGATCGGAGACAGCTCATGGCAGGTTAGATAGAAGAAAGTAAGCTTCTCATCCAACATTCTAAATAATTTTAAAAGATCAGCAAGCTCAAAATTCACACTGCTAAACTGTAGCTGACTGTAAATACGATTGAAAAGAAAACAAGAAAACTTAAGCGAATATGAAGGCACTTACTTTTGCATGTGAACGCACTTATCCTGAAGTTCTTGAATCATTTCGGGATTTTCTTCCATAATTGACAAAGCGCGAATCCCAGTTCCGGCCAATAATGGTGGTAAAGAGGCAGAGAAACAGTAGCCTATGTAAAAGAATAGATCCAGTTCCATCAGTATTGCTTCAAATCATTTTTACAAATAGATAGTTGTGTGATAAACAGACAAGCTACAAAACGAAAAGGAAGTCGCACCTAAGCCAGAGATACGCTGATGATCAACAACGAAGGACGGTCCAACAATAAATCCACCAAATGACGCCAATCCATGTTCCAAACTGCCACTGATAAAGTCGATATCCTTGACCTTCCGGTAATAAAAATAAATTCAAACTCACATTACAATTTGGTACACGGTAGACTTTTTTATACAACTGTAAAGATTGCTCTTGAAGGAATGGTACTGCTTTTATTTTATTATATTTAATATATTTACAGAAACTCCAAGATGCTCAGTAAGGCCACGTCCTGTCTTCCCAAGGACACCGAATGAGATGGCTTCATCGACAAATAGGCGGATTTTGTACTGCTTGCAGAGTTCTGCGATTTCCTTCAATGGGCTCATATCACCAGTTTTAGAGTAGATCCCTTCCACAACACAGAATCTACGAACTGCTCGGGCTTTTTTGGTGTTCTATATAGGGAAGGCATGCACGGAAAAGAGACATAAAATTGAAAACCATGACCAATGAACTGGATCGGAAAATACCTTTTTGTCTAATTTCACTTGTTCCTCTAGCTTCTCCTTAAAGTCTTCCCAACTGTTGTGCTTGAAGTAAACTATCCTGCTCCGTGATGCTTGCAGGCCGCGTTGAATTGGATAGTTTACATACTCATCCCTACAAATTACATTTTAATAAACATTAGAGGTACTTAATGAATAATACTACAAGTAACCTACGGTTTAGCTTCCAACAAAGCAAAATCAAATGTGTCATAGATAGATAGAAACCACAAATCAGTTCGTCCACTATCTACGGGAATAGCAATTCTGGTTGCTATAGTCCGTAAATAGCAGCGTCAATGAAACATACGCGAAAATTATGTCTCCAGCTTTTGCATATGATGGAATGGCACTGGACACGGCTGCAAACCCATAGGAGTAAAGGGCAGTCTCTTCCAAATTCAAAAACGCTGCAATCTTTTCCTCCAATTCCAAATGAACATCTGGTTTGACATTACAGCGCAATAATAATAATATAAGGTTACTTGTTACATATCCCTTTTCAACATTGTTCCCGATTTATTATTAATGGCACTTGTTTCCAACTCACCAACTGTTCCGTAGAAGCCACGTGGCCCACATGAGCCAACCCCATATCGACGAATACACTTTTCGGCTTCATCATCCAGTTCCTTGTTATCCACAAGACCGAGGTAGTTGTGAGTCGCCAAGTTCAAGTATTTTTCTCCTTCGATTTCTAAATATTTGCCAGGTCTCCCATTAATTGCGCCCCATATTTTACTGCTATCATAGAATTGGGACGGATCTTCCTTCTCCAGGTCGACCAATGGTCGTGGACGCCATGCATTTATAATCTGCTCTTCCTCCTAAAATAAGAGTAAGGTGACGACGGATTCATTTTTCACACGTTATTAAAATCATCATTAAACTGAACTGGAACCAGCAATACCAGCATAATACGTATATCGGATGTTTTTAGTTCAATTATTCTTGGAGTTTGATCTCACCTCTGTCGTCAGTCTCTTGCTCGCCTCCGAATGCTTTTTCTTACGAAGTAGCCAACACACCCAAAGCACTAATAAAGCCTCAAAGTAAAGGTGGTAACTAGGGGCCTGCAAAGTAATTAATCAAAATGAGCTGGGGTACTACTACTACTACTACTACTAGGAAAGCCAATTGTTTGATAACTTTTATATATTAATTCTGATTTCAGGCTTACTTGGATCACGTTCCTTAATATGAACGTTGTAGTGGCGTTAAGCATGTTTCTAAAAAAAAATCACGGTACACAACAAACTCAGCAGTTAGAAATTGTCAACAGCTTAAAAAAAACTCAAGTCCTACCAGAAAAATGTCCTACAATCTACCACCTCTACTTCACACGTTTCACTGACCACTGATGACTGACTGAAGTCAATCTTACAACAGTCACGTGCTACGGAATGAATGATAAAAAAAAATCTCAATATGTGGTAATCACTTTTCCTTACCTATATAACAAAATAAGGAGAGCCGCCTAAACGCACAAAAACTAAAAAATTATTTAATGCTACACAACCTATCTCGCCTTCCTCCTTTCTAACCTTGTAATACTAAAAAATATCCAATAATATTAACAAAAATGAATATCAAATATGTGGAATGTTTCAAGTTGTAGTAAGTGTGACAGTCAACAACAGAGCTTTTCTAGTAAAAAAATAATAATAACAGTATGTAGTTTTAAGTAAAAGACGTTATGAACCTTCAAGACCTTTAAGCACTTACTTATTCTTAATTATGTCTACTACGCTAACAAGTTTATACTCTTCTCTTTTGTCTTTCTCTTAAATCTAAATGGTAACTGAAGTTCGAAAGCATTACTTGATGTACGTAATCCCTTGACGAGTACTATCTACTAAAACCAGACTAGTCCGTCGAAAGCCAGCGAAATAATTATCCACTTGTTCCACTTCCTCCTGCATTTGTTATCCGTGATGATTTTGCCAACGGATCAACAGTCCACAATATAATAACAGTCAACAGTCAGCACGACGGGTGACTACAGACGAGGGGGTGATGAATCTAAATAAATGCATGAATACAAACAACAAAAATATACAAGTTAGCCCATCAACTGCTGATTCAATAAGAAATTAGATAACAATTTACAACTGATCTTCCACCACCTCAAGAAGATAAATGAGTGAGAATGACTATTATCAAGTTGACTTTCAACTATTCCAAATCGGTAAAGTATGAAGGGAAAAAGAACGTATGAATACTAGAAAATAATGTATACCCCTTTTATTAGTATACAATCAACTACTCACTAAAAACCACTAGTTATTTAGCGAGCTAAAATCTCAAAAATCCTCCACCACCACCACCTCACACCTCCAAACTACTACACACTCACCCTCGCCTTGAACCCCCCTTATTACTTCCTCCCGTCACTCCACTGACATCTCTGACATTCAATAAACCTTGCCCAAAATATACTATCTACTACACAACCTGGATTCAATCAAATTCCTGACACCTCAATCAATGATGTATCAAGTGACCACCTTACCTCCACCTCCTTCTCCTTCAGCTGACTACATTCAACATTCATTCAAGTTATTTCACAAAAGAAGAGAAAAAAAACAAAACCTACCTTTTGTCCACCTTATTTCCTGGAGGTTGAGAAGGTGTGTTCCACCAGCACCACCACCACCACCATCCAATGTGTATACCAAAAAGAGGAACAGATTAGCCGACTCTCTCTCTCTCTCCCTTCTCTCTGGTACGTACGTATGTATCTATACGTCTCGTTAGTCACCACCAACAATCCAGCTCACATCACACGCATCAACAAACAACAACACCACACCACCGCACCGACAACAGATCCGGCCACCTCCAATTCCAAGTAAACCCTCAACCTGACTCTAGTGGAGCAGAGTTGTCTTCTTTTTGCACAATTCGGTTTGACTCACACACACACACACACGTTACAACTATAACTGCATGAATATACTAAAGAAAATCAGGACGGGAGACGACGACGTGACGGTCCGTGTTCCGTTTAATGAATGAGGCCTCTTCCAGCTAATACTCACTCTACAAATGTGTGTTAGTCCTGTTAGCAGACCAAGAGCAATAAGACAAGAGAAGAGAGACACCGATGATACCGATACCCACACGTCCAACAACAGTCCCGCACAGGAACGAGCAAATCAATCTTTTTACACGTTTACACGTTTACATTGAACAGGGAGGCAGGCAGGAGGACCACGACGCGAAGAAGCCGACCAAGTTACCTATACACAAGAAGTCAATACTAATGCATGCTGCTCATTACTGTGCAAAAAATGCTATTATATACCTATATCACAAATCAGAGAAGGAACAGCAGAGCAGGAACAACCTGGCCAAAAAGTCTGCAGTCTCTGCATATGCATAATATTATGTATATTATGTATTATGGATGGATATGCGGCATGGGCAGGCAGGCAAGCACCACGACGGACGACGTTTTCTCTGCACACAGCAAAAATGCAGTTTTTGGATTTGGATGTTGCGAAGAAATTGTGCAGGAGCACCTTTCTTCCCCTTTTGATGACGTAAAAAGTAAAGTTGGAGATGCCTTAAAATGGATGAATTTATATTATGGAGTAAGTAAGTACTACTACTGGATGAGTATTATGACGCAGTAGTAAGTACACAAGAAAAAAAAAAGAGTTTGGCACAGTATGGTCTGATTCGGGGATGTCGGGGAAAAAGATGGGTACTAGGGGAAAAGTCGGGTGCGAGGTCTGTGCTAACAGTTAGTTCACTCAATTAGTCTAAAATGGAAATACCAGATTACTGGTTCTAACTAGTTTTGAAGTACACAATATATGGATTGGAATATTATTACTACGTGGCATTTTTTTGGAATGAGGCATGTTTATAGGAAGGAAGTTTACCCTCATATCATCTTCATGAATTTTCCTACTGACTTACTGTATTATTATTGTTATGAACAGAAGGAAAAAATTACAAAGGGAAGGGAATATACATGCATGCAAAATTGCAAACTAACTATGCTATGGTTAGTAATAAGCAGTAGTAGTATGAAGCTGAAATTCCATTCTAGCTTGACACGTGTGAAGATTGGGCTGGCTCCTTAAGTATGTAGTATGCCTTTATACTTTTGTTTAAACTTACGACTAATGGTTTTAGTTATATGATAAAGGTTGAATTTGAAGAAGCTCGCGTCGTCCTCAGCTCAGCAACTTTAACTTGTAAAATAAAAAAATATGTATAAACTTCACGTAATATGTTAAGATGTATGGGTTTCCTCAATTCTAATTGCTAGCATGCATGAACATTGAATAATGGTTTTTTTTGGCTTGGTTATGCTGCACTCGCTCCCTCGCACTAGCCACTGCCGCTGCATTATACTGACTAGTTATAAACTGAGTCAATGATATGATGACCACCGAGCATATGGATTAAAGCTTCACTGTTTCAGGGATAAAGATACCTGTGAATAATGCGTTTAAAGGTTAAAATGATTATGCTTCTGCTAATTATAAGTACAGGCTACTACTACCACGCTACAAAAATGTATCGAATCTAATCATGAATGAATGATCACGTATCATGCACGTATCATCATATCATATCGAGGAGATACAGATTATCCAAAGTGCAAATCATATTTATGTTGACGTTTGTTTGTACACAAAATATTATGTGCATGAAGTGTGATGATGATTCATGAATTCATGATTCACCATCATCATTATGTCATCATGATCATGAATTTTTTGAAGCATTTTGGCATATCAGTCGCGTGAATGTGAATGAATGCACAATCCATAGTATTTGGATTGGTTTAAGTGACACTTCTTGCGTGAGAGCAAGTCATATAAATGTCTTCAACATAGTTTAAAATTGTTATCCACCAAGTTCAGCAAATGAATGAATTGAGTGTGGAATCACCACAAAGTAGCATTCGGTTTAACACGTCGGGATATTTTAATGGGATTTTCAATAGGATTTTTATATCCAATATTTGCGATATCCAATATCCAATATCCAATATCCAACAGTTAAACGAAAGACCTAGAGACCTACTACCTACTGTTTTAGTCATACGCATACCGAATAAAATATCGTACGTCGAAATTTTAATTAGAATCCCTGAACCCATTTTGAATTGCCTACTTTCTTCATTCGTGAATGATTAGATGGAATCATGGAAAGGAAAAGTCAATTTCTCAGCCTACTAGAGATGTGATAGATGATATTATGATAGCATGTCATTATATTGGTATGTTATGTTCACATCATAGGAAAGGAATATAAATCGAGTTGCGAGTAAATTGTGAGAAAGTGGCGTAATCCTAGCATCCATGATCCACTATTTTATCAACTGATGTATTCAAAAGGAAGTACAGGCAGGCAAGCAAACTCGTACTCACGGATTTCTCATTCTATGCCTGCGTCTTTACTTCTATATAACAAAAGTACCTAAGTACCCACTAATATGCTAAAATGACTGTTTTACACTAGATCAAATCATCATAGATCATCAAATGTGTAATTTTTTTAAGCCTGATTACAGGTATGCACGAAAAGGGATTTGCAGAGGAGTACACGAGGTTACTCATAATATTTTTCTTTCATGGGCGATTTTATGAACACACTGAGCCTAGTTGAATCTACTACTGGGTCAAAGTCAATGCAAGGATTCGTAGTAAAACTTAATCTTCCGCTATGAATGCTATGAGGATGATCATGCAAAGCTGAATAAAAGCAATTTAAAACTTCAATAGAGCTTTCGGCGCTGTTAATCTAGCGTTTTTTCATATTTTTCGGGTTCAGGAGGTAGCATACAATAAAATTCAGGCTCTGAGGTGCAATCCCCATAATATTTCCCAATAATCCCATAGAAGCATGGCATTGTGGCATTCCTCCTGTAGAGTAGAGCTAGTTTCATGTTTCATTTTCCTTTATTACAATACAGCAAACTTGATAAGAGTACCAAGAAAAGAACCAGACACTTGTCACGTACGCCGAACGTGTGTTTGCGGCATGCGCTATGCACATATTGAGGTAACTTGCATCAGAGCCTGAGCAGACATATGCTCCCACATCGTCTATATCGTTTAGACAGTGTTGAATTTCAATTCCCACAATCTGATCGTCCAACTAAATATGTTAACATGTTCAACTATTACTTGGATTTTGTCCCTGGTGAAAAACGTTTTGCTCTGTGGTAATGATAAAGCAAAAAAAGAGTAATATTTCGCAAGAACATTTCTTGAGCATGAAAAAGATTCATGGGAGTTCGGGTGTAGGAATGATACTATATCTCTACATTTTAATATCCGTATTGTTATATCAATGAGAATATAACTTTTGATATTCATTCAGTTTGCAGTTTTGCAGGTATCAAAATATTGAAATGTAATAGATTGATGATTGATTTGATAAAGCATAATATTAAGCTGGTAAATCCCTTGATACAAACAAGTAAGATCTTGCATTAGATACAATGGAACATGAAACACAAATTCACATGTTTAAGTAAACGTTGAACGTTCCAAGATATATGTACCACCACGCACCGTTTATTGAAAAGAAACCACTACTAATGAATGGTTGGCAATAATGGCAATTGCATTGCAACACATACCATTTAGGATGGTGTCTGATGATGAGTACTTATAGAGTTTTGTGAATTATGTGATGCTATGCTGTCTATAATGGCGTCTCTCAGGAAATAAATGGAATTGAAGTATTCAAGACGCAACCACTTATTAGTCTTTGGGATGATTGCGGATATGATATTAAAAATAAGACATTGAACAGGTAAAGAAAATACTTTTGCACTTTTACTAAACTCATGTAATACTTGAACTGTATACTACTACAACGCTTAACGTAAAAACGAAAATAATGATTTAGTTGCTTGAAGAATCGTATTGAATTGATATACCCTCCCACGAAGCTTTTCTATCAGCAAGCTTAAGTTATCAATAAATACACCGACATTCGTTGGTGAATTAATACACGTCAGTGCATGCAAAATAAATTATCTAACAAATCGATCATTTGCAATTATACTAATTGCATGTCAGTTTCTCACAATTACCTGGAGATGAAGATAGATTAAAAAACAATAGTATGGAAAACCTAAGCTATGACTTAACCTATGACAAACAGCAAGATTCCGCAGTTGAAAAATTATGTATTTTTCATATACTTCTTACTTACATTTTTACAGGTACAAATATACAATATACTGGAAACTAGCAAAAATATGTAGAGTAACAATTTAGAAACGAAATCCCTAGTTGCATACGTCATTCCTTGGGAGTATTTTTTAAAAAACTACCAAGAAGTTCTGAATGGAAATGGTAAGGAATTCCAAATTCATTTTCAATTCTTTTTGTGCTAGTAAATAATTAAAGGGTTTAAATACGAAGAAATTGCAAAAGCTTAATGACGCAATACCAAATCGGGAATCCCAAACACAATTAAAGTCCAAAATTTTATATCCCAAAATTACAAAATCCCAAATCTAAATTTTGACCCAAGAACAAAAATCCCAAAATTATGTACATACCTACTTCATATTTACAATAATTAGAATATCGCGCACCAATAGATATTACCATTAAAATGACACATAATCCGTAGGATTAGATATTTTCATTCAGTTTCACCGTGACAAAAGTAAAGAGAGTTTGGATGATTTTTACCCCATAAAGAACCCTCATCAACTCGCTATCAATGGCGTAGACTTTAATTTTTTAAACTTTTATAATCTGCAATATACGGATATTTTGACGATTTTTGGCAATATCATTGTTTTGGGGGATTTTGTACTATGGTCACAAAAACTTATTGGGGATTCCGTCTATTGGAATTTAAAATTGGGATGCTGTTATTTGGAGATTGGTATTGCGTCTACACCCCGTATTTAAAACCCTACGGCTTCCATAGCTTCATCGTGGCGTCTTCTGAATAGGTGCACAGGAGGTTTTGGTGGGGATGATGAGAAACTCCAATAACATCCTTTTCATGGATCTATAGATTTAGGAAAGCAATTTTTTTAAACTATAGAATTTTAATTTAGAAGACTCGTCTAGTGAGCAGAAATGTCAGTAAAATTGCGTACCGTCAAGGTCCTTTCTAACTTTCCGGTAGTCGTTGAGAAACAGTATAAAACCTTATCTTCTCCAACACAGTAGATCCAGTCTCCTCGAGGTGACACGGTTGAGCATATGAAATCACCACCTTCTCGTTTACCACTGGTGTAGGATTTTACAATCTGGAAAGAATGAAATACCAACGGGTCAAACTAAATCAAAAAACTTTCTGCTTATATAGGGAGGATAAGTTGGGCGTATTATAATGAATACTCTACTCCCATAATGCTTCTGATTTGCTTACCTGCCCTTGCATATTCATTATTACGACAGTGTTTGTTCTGTTACAGACAACAAAGTGGTCCGGGTTTTTAGGCAACAAATGAATGTTGTTAATAGGTATGTCTACTGCACCGCTGCCTCCGAGTGACTTAAAAGTATGAATGCACTCTGTAGTTTTGATGTTCCACATTTTAATAGTGCCGTCAGAAGAAACACTAAGAATACCATGGTTGTCGGGAGTGAAAATAACTTCGTTGACAAACGAGTTGTGCCCTTTAAATTCCTTTACAAGCTTTCCTGACTTGAGGCCATGGATACTGAATCATCATCGAACAAAAAAGCAATCATCAAATATTTTTGTACATGAACTTTCACGTAACCCGCCCGACTATGTAAAATCAACATAACTACGCAAGGTTGTATGCGAATTACCGAATGGTGCAATCAAACGACGAAGTGAGAATCTGACTATTGTCTTTGGAGAACACAAGTGAAGTTACGCCTTTGTTGTGTGCCTTATCAAATCTACGCAGACATTGACCAGTTGTGATTTTCCATATTTTAATCCGACCTTTTCCGCCACCTGTAGCCAGCATTTCTGAGTCACGGCTGAAGCTTAAGCACAAAACTGCGTCTTCCATCATCATATAATTCTCCTGCAAGAGTTAAAAAACACGACTACTTTGAAGGCACAGCTTTTAACGCTCTATCCATTGTCAAAAGATTAACAAAAATATTGTTTTCATACCTGCGCCTGATATTTCAAATCCTTTCTGATTTTGCCTGTCGTGAAATTCCATACTTCTACAAAACCATCTACCGTACCGGAAACCAGATACTGACCATCCTGTGAAAATCTTGCACACTCAACATGATTTTTCTGGCTAAACTTAATTTGCTTATTCATAAAGGTTGGGAACTTTTCGTCTTCTTGCTCCTTCAGAGACGCCTTTCCTCTAAACAAATCTATTGATGTGCCAGGAGGAAGTAGTCCCTGGTGCTGTTGCCATTTCAATGCCTGTGCAAGCAGTGCCAACAGTCTTGACGGAGGCACTACCGACACTTCTCCAGACAACGCTTGAGCAATTGCTGCTCGGCGTTTCTCTTTACTACTACCCTCTGGATATGCTTCCCTAGGATCAAAATACGATCTTGCCAGTAGATTTTCTGCAAATGAGACATCAAGATTTTACAATCCAAATAGAAACCCCGGAGTAAGACAGTATAGGAGTACCAAATTAGAAGGAGGAGTGGTAGTACCTAGATGCATATAGCGCTCCGGTTCCAACTGCTTTAACATAATCATAGGATCAGTCTGTCTTAATAAAGATCTAGCAGCCCCCAGCTCCCGTAGTTCAATTAACTCCAAAACCACCTGCAATATGTCAAATAAAAGAAATCCACATTGAAACCGGAAACGAAAGGTGCAAGCGACGACACGGCTTGAATTTATAACAACGTTTATTTTTCATCCCATATATACCTGCTCATAAAGATCAATTAATTTCTTATCCGGCAGTTTCAAGGACTGCGTTACTTTGAGGACGACATCCCAGTGCCCATTGATAATATCTGCAGAAAAACTTTCCACGCTGTCCACCGTGTTCAAGGAGACCCCAGTTTCCTCCTGGAGCGTCTGGAGACTCCGTAACAGATTTTGCTCTTTTAAGTGCTGCTGGATTAATCTGATGATACTGTAAGGTAAATTAAGAAAACCTCTGTAGTGATTATTGGCTCCCTCAAAAACCTGCTTTTGTCACCCCCCCCCCTCAACCTCAATCATACTCACAAAAACAATGAGCAAACTTACTCTGTTGACTCTATTTCGATCGACATCTTATAAGCGCCTCACTGGCAGGAACAACGTGTTCCACGCACACAAAGCAAAAAATACTACTTTACACGAGCTACTCTGACAACTTCTTAACACTGGCTCGTCGACAGTCACTCCCAAGCTTGTTGTTTTTGGACCTTTTGAATCACTTTCTTGTCCACACACGCAACAACTCAAATCCCATCCCTCTCCCCACACAACAAACTCATCAAAAAACACACTTTCTTTTTATATATTTCTAGAATAGCCCTTTGAAAGACACGCCATCCATCCAGATGAACAATTTAAATCCTTAAATAGCCCGTTTTTATTATCACAATTAATAATATTTCAATAATAATTTTATACTCGTTGATATAAGTAGTTGTTTTAATATAATATTTTTAATCCATTTCAATCATCACAAAAGACCATCAAATCGACCGTATATATATTATACCGCAAATACATACACCAACAACGTAAGCAGTATCTATTTACTACCTATACACATTTAAACCGCATCATCCTTCTCACATGTGATATATGGGTCCAAAACAATCCATCATCATCTCATATCATATCAACATCAATATAATATCATACCACACACATTCACAAAGTTTGTCTCGCTTCACCCCTCCACCCCCCCCCTAAATAAAGTGGTGTGTAAGCCTAAGCATGGGTGACCGCCGTCTCCTTTTCCCCGGCTACTCTCCTGTGTCAAACATCACTTTTTGCGTCCCATTTCCCCTTTTAAAAGCCGTCGGCTCGGCTGCTGGCAGCACAGCAACAGCAGCCAATCCTGTGGAAACAACCAAGCAGCCCAAAAAGGCACACACTTCTGCCTGCACACTGCTCTGCTCTGCTCTGCTAATGCTATTATACAAAATCAAATTACAACAACCATTCACCTGTGTATATATATGTATGTGTGTATGTAGTGAGTGACTCTAGTAGCGAGTGAGTGAGTGAGTGTGAGGTGAGTATATAATACATGATTGATACAGCTATACAACACGGACGGACGGACGGACGGACGGACACAGGCTGCTTATCATTTACTCATTGAACTACTACACGTCGTGTGTGATTTGGTTTGGTTCCTCCGTCGTCGTCGTCGTCGTCGTCGTGAGTCGTGTGGGTTTAGTTAAACTTGTGTCTGTGTCTATCTCGCTGTAGTCTTGCTATATTGAGTCGTGCGTGATGTGAGAGAAGTGGTTTTTCTTTTTTGGTTCAACTCAACTAATAACTACTCAGCAAGCAACTCTCTCTGGTTCATTTTGTTCCTCCTCTCCCCCGTGTGTGTTGGATATATATATTTTATATTTATATTTCGGATTCTTGTTGGATCGGTCGGTCGGATCCTCTCTCTCTTCTCTGCTCTGTACACACTGTGTGATAATAATATAAACTAGTGTATTCTAATTCTCTCCTTGTCTTGTCGTTTGGACTGGACGAAAAAAAAAATCGACTGGACTCATTCATTCATTCATCATCATCATCGTCATTTAAGTTATAACAGGTGAGGAGGTCTCGGGCAGTAAGATATATTGTATTGTGGTTTGTGGTGGGTTGGTGTGTGTGTGTGTGTGGCATGCCAGATATTATATGTTGTATTGTATTGTATTGTATTGATTGTCGATGTGGAGGTATTAAATTGGAACAAGGAGGAATCGGAAGGGAAACAACTTCTAATACACTACTGTAATCATCCATCCGCGTGTACCAATAATAATTTATTTATATTTTTTTGTTGGTGAGGACCTCACTGATGGTGGTTTAACAGCTCGTTGTCAACAGTTGACAAGTGTGTTCAAGGCAAGTAGTATAGTGTCAAGCAAGGCTGAGGGAACTGCTTTTTGTCGAAGGGGTGTGCAGTTTAGTTGGTGGTGGTTGTGGCGTGTTTCCGAACAGCTGATTCACTGCATACTTTTTTATATTAGGTATTATTGCGTTCCGACTATATCCGTCGGATTTGTCAACTGTTGAGAGGAGAATATTAAAATAGGTGAATATAGGGAAAGGGTCGACGACGGGTCGAGTTAGTAATTCATTATTATTATTATTATTACTAATTTAGTTTTGGAGGTTGTGTTGGAGTTGGAGGACATTGTCAGCAGGCACTGACTGGCAGGCAGTTGTGTGGTGAAGGTGAAGTAAAAGGTGACAAGATTGACGGTTTTGCAATCTCGGCTAATTTTTGGGATTTTGTCATTCATCATTTGCTGATGACAAGGCTCACTAGTTCAATAGTTGCAATCGTTTGTTTTGAAAGTATTGTCATCATTGTCGGTTGGTTTCTGGGGGTCAGGTTGTAAACGAGGACTATTTGATTTTGTGTTGTGCAGGACTTTGAGATTCAGCTGAATTTTTTGGAGCAAAATGGAGGATCAAAATAATACTCGAAAGGTTGTGTTTGGGATTTTGGACTTTCTGGATGAGGAGTTTAAAAAGACTACTACCACGGCGGATAGTAAGGAGAGCCTGGAGGTGGCAATGCAATGCTTGGAAACGGCGTTCGGGATCGGGCTTCGGGATACTCAGTACCGGCCTAATAAAACCTTAAGGGAGTTGGTTACAGGTCAGGCGCAGGGTGGTGCCCAGGCTCAGGAACCTCAGGTGTCACCGAATGTGGCAAATCCGTTGGCAGGAACAACTGTAAGTCAACGACCGACCACCCTTTCCAAATCAAAGAGTTATATGTATTTAATGAGCTGAATGAATGTAAGTGTAATTTAATGTTTATATAACATCCTTATATATTTGTTTCAGCTTGTTAGCACTGGTGCTGAGTATTCAAAACCGCCAGACGCAAGTGATGCTGATAAGCTGGCTGCCGATGATTTAAAGAATAAGGGTAATGATGCAATGAAAAACTTGAACTTCTCAGAAGCTTTGGATCACTACAACAAGTAAGAACCATTGAAGTATAATTCAGTTCAATATTTTCATGCAAGCTAATTTCGTTAATTTAACAGATCAGCTAATTTAAACTACGTTTTTAATTGTTCTTGTTTGTTGTGTCATTAGAGCTATTGGTTTGGATGGAAATAACGCTGTTTATTTTTGCAATCGAGCTGCTGCGTACATTAAGTTGGAGCAGTATGATAAAGCTTTACGAGACTGTCAAATTGCGGTTCAGTTGCAGCCCTCTTACGCACGAGCATACGGTCGCATGGGGCAAGTATCAATTAATTCTGCTACCTGTTAATGAGGAATGTGTGCATGAAAAATGGTAACTGAATTTTGAACTAACTTAAAATTGTAATTTTAGAGTTACCTACTCCAGTCAGAACAATCACGTGGACGCGATTCTTTGCTACAAGAAGGCATTGACATTAGAACCAGACAATGAGAGTTACAAAAAGAATCTGCAAATTTCTCAGCATATGATGCTTCAAGATGTTCCAGCTGCGCAAGCTCAAGCTGCATCGTCGCCAAATTTACAAACTTTCTTTAATAACCCTAATTTGATCAATATGGCTTCACAAATGCTACAAGATCCATCCATGCAGCACATGTGAGTGAGCAGTATTTAATAGTGATGTGATAAATGTGATAATAAGTGAAGGAGCACTAATTTTTATTGAACCATTCACCATTCCTGTTCGTTCGTACTCAATAGGATGCAGTCTATTATGCAGTCGTTTCAAGGAGGCGCCCCGGGAGGTGCTGCCGGTGGAGCTGCTGGTGGTGCCGGTGGCGGTGGAATGGAAAGTCTTCTCCAAATGCAAGTTCCAGTATTTCCATTTATTATTGACTATAAAGTTCAATTGTTAATTGGAATTGGAAAGATAAAACTTTTTTAAATGTGAATTGTAGGGGTCAGGCAATAGCTCAACAGATTCAGAACTCCAACCCGAATTTAGTGGATCAACTAACCGGCTATGATGGTAGTGGAGACGGACCGCCAAATAGTGGATCTAACAATGGTCGACCTTCTAATAAAGATGACAGTTACGATTTGTAATCGATTTGATATAGGGGTTCTTTCGAAATTATTGGTTCAGCGTCTCTATTCGAAATTTTAGATATTTTAAAAATCGTTTCAAGGTTTTGTTTCAAGTCCTTGGACAAGATGTGTAGCACGTTAGAGTTTGTAGGAGTACTTGTTGGTTCTCAAAATGTCACATTTTTAGTGTCACGGTACTGATTGAAACAATCTGTACACATGCATTATGAAATTGATTTTTTAGCGAAGTCTAAGTCTAAGCGTACGTATCTACATTAATTCCTAGTCAACGCTCAGCAATTTCGAATGCAGGCAATTGTTTCAATCTTAGCCAGACAATCGTTGATTTATTTAAGTAGGATTCGTTTGTATTAGTTTTTTACTCCGTCTGACAGACCACAACCGATTTTGTTCGAAATGCAGTACTGGTTTTGAAATTGCTGTTTTGTTCTCATATTTCAATCCAAGCAACTTAATATGCAGAAAAGCGAAAGCACGATCGCATGCGTAATAATATACATAATGCTAACGATAATTGTGACGAGTAGGTTCTCTTACAAATTAGTTTGCACGCTGTAGCAGCTTTCTTGTTATACGTAGACCCGTAGTTAGAAGTTTTAACCCAGCTTTTAGATATTGCTTTGTTTTCATTCTTAATGTTAATTATTTTTTAAATGAATTTTATTGTCGTTCAAAACCTTCATTGTCAGATTTAAATCCAAATTCTATAATGTCTTTTAACATTTCTGCATTTCGTGTTTAATTGTAATTAATTTGGTTCGTCAGCCTTTCTGTTTAAGTCGAGGTATCACACCTAAGTAGAAAAATATAAAATATCCTCTGTTTGTAGATGTAGATAAAAGATTATTTGTCTGTAACACAATCTCTCTTAACTCTTATTACTTGGTCAGTTAAAGAAGAAGAATCATCCAGTAGCATGCGTGACGCTCAGTGGAACCCCTGTTTTTCTGTTCTGTGGTATTATATGTAAATTTGAATTAACTGACTACAATTTGTTATCCTTTTATCCTTACAGAATCTTAAGATCAGTGTAAATGACTGAATCGCAAGACCGTCTAGTATATCGTGTGTCTCCAAGCAAATTAACATTCACCATTATCAAGATAAAGAAAACCGCAGCCAAACCATACATACGTGGATTTAAAAAAAATACTAATATTGTTGTTTTCAACTCGTTCGTGTGATTTCGCTATGATAACTTACTTTGCGTACACTAAAAATCTCTCATTTCTCTAGCGAATCCAGTCTTTTCATTTTCAAAACTTGCTACATCCAGTATCTTATTTTAAAACGTTTTACTATATTATTGTAATACTTAAAAATGTCTAAACTTTAAGTCTCTTGTACTGTCTACAAAAAATACAAATGTACCAAAAATAAAGGAAAATTCCCTTGTAAAAAAAAACCATTGCGCTCATGTTTTCATAATTCTCTACTAAATATTTTATAGCTCAAAACGATCAATATTTTTCCTTAAGTTCTACCCTGTCAATTAATAATTATTATTAGCAACAATTCATTTCCACATGGATGCATTATTCACGCCATTACTTAATAAGTATACTTCCAACCTGCACAACCTGTATAGAATAATACGGAGAGGCTTGTTTTTACAACATTGGATCAAAAAATATTATTTTTCACCTGATATGGAAACGGTACCATAAAAGTAATAATAACTACACCTACCTACATCATATCATATTATAGAACTCTTCCAAATTCCAAGTAAAAGCTTGGAAACCCTGGGGGAACTCTTTCCCATATATGAAAATCCTAAATTCGTTCCATTTCCCAGCATCTCCCTCCTCACTTCCTTCTCGGGGAAGATTTTATTCCAACTATTTTCTATAGTCATATAATCCCCATTCCCATTCCCCTGGTTCTCTCCTCATCATCATCAAATCATCATCATGATCATCGTCACAATTCTGCTCGGCAAGGTGCGTATACCTAAAGATGATAGATAGGGAGAAAGAGAGGAAGGCAGCGTGCGTGCGGTAGATTTGTTTCCCGATGGATATTATTAAGGAGTGCGGAGCAATCCTTTATAAGAATAGTCTGAAAGTCTGGCCGGCCGGCCGTCCGTATACTCGATAACTCTCCAACGGTTTCGAATTTTCAAATTCTGTTTTCGGTAATGTATTGCTTATCAACATAGCTCGGCTAAGTT
>JAANSN010002956.1:0-20999 GCA_036850665.1 Dicranocentrus wangi | reverse complement strand
ATATTATATATGTTATATGAACAAAAGTTCTTAAGTAATACACACTGCTTTATCGGCTTTAAAAAATCTTTCTAGGTATTTGATTTTCTTTGGTTTTGGCATTAGGATTTTTAGCAAAGTTCTTGACATGCATATAAAACATAGCTTGTTTTGTACTATTTCCACCCAATGTAGATAGCCCTTTGACAGCCGAAACCGACTTCCTGATATAAAGTGACCGATAGAGCATTTTACTAACCACCCGAAAATAAATAAAAACAATTTCTAGTACTTCAAGGACATCCTAAAATTCAAATAATTTAATACTTTCCATATGAAACTGATTTGAAGTGTGGTCCATTATTCCCTTCTATAAAATTAATACAGGGGGAAAATATTTTATTTGCATTTTAAGTAATGACGCATTTAATAATAGTAATTATGGTTCAGTGTATTTCAGTAATCCCTGAATGAAATGAGAAAAATTCTCCAATGCCACTAAATGCAAGCTAAAACACAAAATGTATACATACCTATGATGTTGTATGCAATTCATAAAAAAATGAAAGACCAAAACACGCTAAAATTAAAAACACCACTGATTAATTTATTGACACTGTATTTCGTTTTGTGACCGTAAATACGTAAATCCGACATCTTTTACTTTGAAATTTTCAATATTAATTGTAGTACGTGTTACAGTATAACTATACCGGATAAATTACCAACACGATAAAACTATATACTACACTGATGCCTGTTATGTTAGTTATATATAGTTTTTGTACAGCCTATTCGCTTTCAAAGATACATGCGCTATGCGAGTAGTACGTTGTTAGTTTACCAACAGATTGCTAATTTTTTTTCGCAACATTTCATAAATATACAGGATTTTTATAAATTACAGAACTGAAAAATACTCGGCAAGACATGGATATACTTGCCTATGGCTCCGCAATCATTGTCATTTTTAGAGGCAATTTTTTACCTGAAACCTTTACACTATATATACTAAAATGTTACATTCAGATTAGCTGCTCAAGTTTATTTTATTCGTTAACTATATATGTATTATATTATAGTGTAGTATATGTCATCTGTCTTATCTGTCTGATTCAATGTAATCACAAATGTTTGCCTCTTTAAGTATTTAAAGTGAGTTACCTTAAACGATACACAGGTTTACAACGTACAACGCACCATTGTTTTAAGTTAAAGCCTTAGCGAATGTTACTAGGAATGTTCACAGTGGTAAGTATCACGATAACTTAAATCACCTCACTAAACAAATTTTTCAATTACTAATTACAAAATTAAGGCAAAATATTATGGCAATGATTTAAATGCACCTCGGGGAAATAGCAGGAGTAAATACTATAAATGCAACACATTAGTTATGTTTCACAACCAAAAAACACTAAAGTTTGTTGGGACTATTCATAATTAATTTATATTAAAAATATTCGTTTTCCTACGTTAGCAGTTAAGTAAATTCGATTAGGTACAATGGTTACAATTTTAAACACAATTTATATATATTTTTTGCTTGGAATGACACAATAGTTTAATAGCGGAATGGATTCACTTCCTATCATCACAATCTCATCACATACATCATTCAATCTTCACAACAATTAAGGAAACTAGCTCACATCTGATTTTGATAAATATATTTTTAGTTATTTTGATAAAGCACCTTAATATTTCATTTAAACCATTAACGCCCTTCAGGCACTCACACAGTCACCCATATAATAAGTTAATGCTAAGTTTTACATTTTTTTAATCCATTGATTAACACCAAAGCTGTCCGGAATATTAACATCCTCCAACTTGACTGAGCTGGGATTGAACGGGAACTTTACAGCAAAGGTAAACTGAGTGTCCATGAGTAGCTTGGATTTTGTCAGGGCTTCCTGTTGTTCCAGAGTTTGCGCTCGCATGTCGACAAGTTTAGATTGAACACGTTCTATAAATTGTTTGGATACCTTGTCTGCGTCAATTCCATCCTTACTGGAGTAGAGGTTCAGCAATTTCACGACCTAGTAAAAAACCAAGATTGATTAGTTTTATGCGCCATGCCATATGGAATATTAATAATTATATGGTGAACATTGGAAATAATAGCTTACTTGTTGGATAGTGAGGCTATCACATATGTCGCAAATGGTTCCCACATCGTTGTCCGACTTTCTAGCTTGGAGTATTTGACTAGCCTGGATAACCGGACTGAGTGTTTGCTTGACCACTTCCTCCATTCTTTTGGTCCTCCCCCATTCCTCCAGGGCTGATATATTATATCTAATTTCCAAGCCTTTAGACCAGTTGCAGAGTTCCCTTCGTAATAGAAGGTTGTTCAGGGCGCCAGCACAGACGTAATAAAATAGCTGTCGGAACACCTGGTTGATAACTTCGACATCAAGACCATATGAACAAAGGTGGTTGTAAGTAATATCCAATTTTCTAATTAGACTGTCCAGCGGCTTTTGCTTGTGAATTGGGTCCCCACCCCCACCCCGCATACCGCTTCCAGCGCTAGAGGAGTTCACATCAATGCCCGTGTTTTCCAGAATAGCTGGAACAATCATGGTTTGCATGTCTTGTTCGAGTATCTTAATGAGCATCATGTATATCCAAACAGCATGGTCACTCAGCACTTGACGATACTCACTGAGATCAAAGTTCTTCAAACATTGTTCGTTTTGTTTCTGTGTGTTCTCCTGTTGAAAGGTGGCATCCCCTGAGTACTGCTTTAGGGTATGGAGGAACCGCAGAATATTACTAAGCCATAGCACCGTGACATCCAGTGTTTCCCCCTTTTTACGCATCAACCTCTTGATGTAAGTGATCGCTGAGGTGAGAAGAGAGCGGACTTTATTATCATCGTTAATGTAGTCTGTGTAGCGAATCATCATGAAGAGGATGTAGGCGGGGAGTCCACTCGGCTGAGCGGAAAGAGCTATGGCTGGCTGAAGGTCGAGGATGAGCGCTCTCATAATCTTTCCTTCGTCTTCCTGACGGTATTCCAACATTCCCAGATAGATCTGGTCCTTCTTTCGGATGGAGACTTGGTCCATACTTACATTTGCACTAGTCACGCTGTCGTTAGCGATGTTGGACACGTCATGGAGGCGATTGTGTTGTTTATACCGCTTGACTTCTCCTTTAAGTCTTGAGACATGATCTCTTAGAGTTATATTTTCGTTAGTTAATCGGCCTACTTCGTGTCTCAAATGAAGGTCAGTTCCAACTGCACCAGGGGAATTAAGTGATTCACTGAGTATAGCAGTTTGTTTTTGAATCTCATCATCCAATGATTTAGTTTGTGAGCGGAGCTCTTTGTTTTCCATTTTCTCAGCTTGCAACTCCTTTTCCAGTTGCTGGATAATTTTCTTTTGGGTTTGAAGTATGAGCCCGATTTCGTCCTCGTCGTCTCCGTTGAGGACCAATTCTTCTTGGGTTTCCGTACCGGGACTCTTTTTCCCTTTCGGACTTGCAAGGACAGTCCGGAGTTGAATACTTTCTTCCCTTTTGCGAGCCAACTCTTCTTGGAGACTCTGGAACTGTCTGGAAATTTCAGAGGACTTGTCTTCAGTGGTGCGTATACGGTTGAGGTCATCCCTCAACTTGGCATTTTCCATTTCAAGCTCTTGAAGCCGAATCAGGTCTTGTGTTCGGCGGGTCTCGGAATCAGGATTTGTTGCAGCCTGGTCCTCCAATAGTTTTTCAAGGGACTCTCGTTCCTTCTCGGACTGCTTGAGCTTTTGTTGTAGAACTAAAACGAGACCAATATCTTGTTCTTGCTGGTGCTGCTGAATTTGCTGGGGGGAAGTGGCCGGATGTAAGGGACGGCGAGTGGGAGATGGTGATCTGTCGAGGGATGGAAGACCCGAATCTAGAGAATTTGGAGCGAGGTTCTTTCGCGGTACTGGTGTGGGTCTCTAAAAATATACAAAAACGGATAATGTAAATAATATTTTATACACGATTACCTAAGCATGTTACCTTCAAACCATAAAGCCTCCTGACTAACCTGAACTCCAGCTTGTGATCCACCACCAGCAACCATGTTTTGCTCCATGTCATGGACTTTCTTCAACAGCTGCTGATAAGCTTGTTGCTCTATCTCTCGCTCCTTCTCAAACTGCTCAAATTCCCGTCTCACCTTTTCATTTTCCAGCTCCTTTTGTTTGCTCTCTTCTAGTTCAACACCTAACACCTTAACCTTTTCCTCCACGGCTGCCAATTGCTCCTTCAACCGATTATTCTCACTCTCAAGTTCCACTTTAGTGGTGACAAAGTCGACCTCCGCGTCCTCTTTTCCC
Organism: Dicranocentrus wangi; assembly: GCA_036850665.1. Taxonomy (NCBI): domain Eukaryota; kingdom Metazoa; phylum Arthropoda; class Collembola; order Entomobryomorpha; family Entomobryidae; genus Dicranocentrus; species Dicranocentrus wangi. The sequence continues at coordinate 16,695 of JAANSN010002956.1, read as the reverse complement.
CTCAGCGCATCCGCCATTCTGTCATTGAGTGATTCCAACTCTCCAATCTTCTCCAACGCTGCTTTGAAGTCCTTCTCCATATGTTTGAAATTTTCGAGTTGAACCTTAAGCCTTTCATAGTCCTTGTGTACCTTCTTGTTCTGATTTGCACCTTTACTGATCTCTTCAATACGTTGCTGAAGAGAAATGATCTTGTTTTCAAGACCCTTATTAAGCTGTTTGACATGCTCCAGGCTTCTAGCTTCGGTCTTCAACTCTCTTAGCCGCCTTTTAGCCAACCACCGCCGGACGCAACTTTGCACCTTGGTAATATCCCGTATAGACTTCTCGAAACGCTTCTTTTGTAACCACATTCTCGCAAACTTTTGAATTACAATAGCTGCCTTGATCATTCTCAGCCTTTGTGCCTTCTTCCTGGCCAGAAATCCTCTAGCCCGACATTGGAATGCGAGCGTGACTTTCCGCAACCTCTGGAACTCTTCGAAACGCTTCTTTTGTAACCACATTCTCGCAAACTTCTGAATTACAATAGCTGCCTTGATCATTCTCAGCCTTTGTGCCTTCTTCCTGGCCAGAAATCCTCTAGCCCGACATTGGAATGCGAGCGTGACTTTCCGCAGCCTTTGGAACTCCCTCTGCTTCTTCCATCGCCGGAAACATGTTTGAATTCGAATGACTGCCCTAGTTTGCCGCAACTTGAGTGCAAGCCTCCTTGCCAGCATGCCTCTTCCAAACCGTTGCAAACTATGGATGCTCTTTTTGATTTTAGTGTAACGACGCCGGTAAATAAACCCTCGAACTTCTTTCTGTATGATGATAGCACTATGACGCAATTTCTCCATCCGAACCTTTTCCAGAAAGGCAACTTGTCCTGCCCTGAAAAATATTTTTGTTTTTCCAAATCGATACGCATCCTCATCATCTATCATCCCGCTTACAATCTTTTCGCAGGTGTTTCGAGGATTCTGTCTGTTAATTTCTTTAGAGTTGCGAACAAGAGGACGGTACCTCCCAAAAAAGTCTGCGTATGTCCATCTACTGGGAAACCCTGCAGCTGATATACGGATAGTTTCCAAAACACCGCAAGCTCTTAATTGTTGGACTGCTCGATGAGGGTCAAACTGAAATGGGGTTTTGGAATCGTTAGGTTTGATACACCTGATGTAATGGGGGGTTGTAGCGTTTAAACTTTGCATGAGAAGTGTCAAGCTATCCCTAAACTGGGATCCCACCGTCTTCTTCCTGTTAGAAGTGGACATAGTTGTAGAGCTCTGAGTATGAACAATGCCAGGGCGTTTGGCTGTTGCTGGAGTATCCTTTGGCTCAAGCAGGGAACTAATCCATGTGTTCTTGGAAGCTGCAATTGTCATAATTTGATCTTGAAGTACAGTATCCCTATTTTTCTCCAAAAATCCTTGACTTTCATACTGGACTCGATCCGCAAAGTGTACCACCACAAACGCTGTTTGACTCATCCGTGGTTTTTCAAAGTGGGCTGAGCTGGAAACACATTTTTGATACAGTTTCTGACACCAACTAGAGTCACTCCCTTTTGGCATGCGACACTCTTCATCCAATAAATCCAATATTCCCAGTTTCGATTCAATTAAATCAATGCAAGGTTGATTGTCGTAAAATTCGATAAATGTCCATTCAATCTCTTCTCTGACGTACTCCTCCTGCTCCAGTTTGAACACATGTTGATTAAATTGCTGTTGTAATTTTTCATTGGCATAGTTGATGCAAAACTGCTCAAAGCTGTTGATTTCAAAGGTTTCAAAACCGTAAATATCCAGAACTCCAATGAACCTCGTGGTCTTTTGATTGGTCAGAAGGCACCGATTAATTCCTGCAACGATCCAGGCAAAAGCTTCAGCATAAAGAAGTTTTGAAAGCGCGTCTTTACAATTGATAGCGTCATCTTGCGACATTGGTTTCATGAATTCTTCGCGTCCAGTGACGATACGGCGGCATGTCAGCCATTTGCGCATGAGGTCAAAGTCCACCTATGCATATTAACCAAAATACAAAAATGTAGCTCTATCTTGGACTCAAAATTGGGAAAATATAAATAAATATATGTAATTAAATTTATAGGATATAAACCTGCAGCAAACTTGCGAAATGACCCAAATGGACATCATCTTTGGCTACTGAGCACGCACTATCTCCACCACTTTTCGTGTCACTTGATCTAATTTCCACGTTCCCCAGATGAAGAATGGCAGCCAACAACTTGAAAAAGTTCCTCCTGTCATCGATCCCGAACCCAAGGAGGGTCATGGCTTCTACAGTTTCATTGAACAGTTTTTCGTCCGATACCCCGTCAATTATTCCTGCATTCCCTTGATTAGTGTAATGAAACTTTGTACAAGAATCCAAGTACAACTCTGATACTTCCGGATGGATATTTCGACTCGCGCAAATTTGATAAAAGACATGATAATTCCTTTCCTCCTCAGACTGGAACACAACTCTGGACTTTTCCAAAAGGTAGGTTCGCATGGAAGCTCCAATGATTGAGTATTTCGAATCAAAATTTACTTCAACATATTTTCCTACAAATAAAATAAAATTTATGGATTTAAGCACAGTGATACACGAAGTTTTGTCTTATTCTGATTGTAAGGATCTAAAAGCAATTTTAAAAAGCATGGTTCCTTACCAAAACGACTGGAATTGTCGTTTCGCGTGGTTTTCGCATTTCCAATAGCCTCCATAATCGGACTTGACGCTAGGACCTTCCTCTCAATCTGCGTTTCATTCTCTGACCCTCCAACAGTGGCAAAATATCTCATTGCATATTTTGCGCTTACCGTCTTTCCTGCTCCACTTTCTCCCGAAACAATAATTGACTGGTCCCTATTTTCCCTCTCCATCTTCGTGAAGGCATCCTCCGCTACGGCAAAAATATGTGGATCCAGCTCTCCCCAATTATGACCCCGGTAGGCCCATATAGTCTCCTTTCCATAAATTGGCAGTTCTTCATACGGATTAATTGCCACGAGTACAATCCCGCAATAAGTGTAAATAAAATTATTCTCCGAAAATCGATACTCCAAATTGTACAGAACTGCCGGCTCGTGCAAGTAACTCAAGGATGTCAGGTCATTTTGTCCAATTAAAATATCTGGATTCCGCAATGGGGGAAGGTCTTTTTCAGGTGTTTTTACGGGCACCACTTGTTGTGAGTTGGAGCCATCGTCTAATTCACACTCGAGCTTATCCCCACTGTACGAAACGACCTTCGCTGGAATCCATACTTTCTCTTTGGAAGGGAGCCATACTCTCGTACCACTGCTGTACCTCTGCTGATATGTGTCGCTGGAAGAAGCCATGATGACTACTACTGTTGCTGATGACTTGACTCCAAAAGCTGCACTTGGACTTCAGAACAGGGCTGCCCCACTAAAACTGGATTGTATCACACTTCTTTCTGGAATGTCGAAATTGAAACTAGTACAACTAAAGAAAATAATTCATCACACTCATCACAAATCACAACCACAGAAGAGTAATAATAACCCCGTGCCCCCACGTAATTCCCTGACTAGACTCTCCCTTCACCACTCATCTCGAACAACGCAAACCACCACCACGCAGATTACGGAATGTTCCAAATAAATTTGCCTCACAACAACTAATTACGAAAAATTTGTAGGCAGTCACACAGCTCAGCTCAGCTGACAGCAACAGAATATAACTATTTTCTGCCCTTTCTTGTGGAGTCGCAGGGGTTTTGGAAGTTGATGATGACTGACGCTGGCCGATGATGATGACTCACACCCTCCTCGCCTTAACTCCAATTTCACCTTCATAAAATATTTTTTACAGGCAGCTAATCTAATAGCGCGACCAGGTGATGACTCACTTCTCCTGCTTATCTGTGTCCATTATTGAGACACGACGGCTTAACCACCTAAGCGGAAAAAAATGTTTTAACCATGATTAGCCCCATAATTATAAATCATCATCAGAGGTTTTAAGTTTAAAAAAAATTCTGCTGCTGTCAACCAAAAGGATACATAATATTAAGGTAAGGGAAGAAGGTATGTAGAATATAATGTGGACATCACCTCCAATCCAAACCAACCCCTGTACTACCTGGCTCGGCTGGTTGGTACGCTGCTGGTCTAAAGTAGATCAGCTGCCTGACAGACTAACTTTTTCATTTCATATGGGCAACTTCTCTCTAAGCAATGCAATACCTTGCTATGTATCATGCGTCATGTCATCAGCATGTCATTTCAAAGGGTTATATTATAGGCATCTATAGTCTTCTTGGTCGTCTTGTTGTGCTCTCTCTCTTGTCTTGAGTGTTGTGTAGGCTGTGAGGAATCTCCTTTTTGTAGTACTATTTTGTAGCACTAAAAATGTACTATTTTGTAAAGCTCTATAGGTAGTTCATTCATTTCAGGCAGGCATATTATTATATTATGTGATGCTCTGGCTTGGCTCTGCTCTTCTTGCTCTGATGATGTGTGTCCGCTTTGTACACGACGCGACGGTGTGAATCGTAATGTGCATATTTTTTTACATTTCTTTTACATTCACAATTCACATCCCATTTTATCTGTCAAAACTCGGGGACACGTCGAGGTGGTAGAGAGAGGATTGAATTGGGACTGTTACTGTGTGTGGTGCTGTTTCCTCCAAATGTTGGATGGATGATGATCAAATGATCATATCATTCATGATGAGATGATGCTTTTAGAGTTTAGTTAGAGAAGTACCTATGAAAATTAAAGGCGAGCGAGTGAGTGAGATATTGTGAAAAAGGAGTAATAGTATTTCGAGCGTGGGCGCTGGCTAAGGTGCTGATGTTGCGGGTGGCATGCAGATGGTGGTGACGAGGCTCAAAACTCTGGTTTGGAAGGCGTATTCTCTTTTCTCTCCTTCCTTGCTCTCTACCTAAAAAACTAGGGATTTCACGAGAAAAAAGAGCAAAGCAAGGGGTGGATATCGGATTAAAGAGGTTGGTATAGAGGTGAGAAAAGTGGTGGAGCAGTGGTATTGAGGTGTTAATTAATAATACCTGTCTGGGGGGACGGAAGGGAAAGGGAGGCGGTTGTCGCTATCTGATTTTTGCTACATACAACATATATATCGCATACTTTACTTACGCAGTTGGAAGAGACGAAGAGAGTGTAGATGTTCAAAAGATGCAAATAATAATGTCATTTTATGCATTTTATTAATTTATAGCTTCTTAAGTGTCAAGTCAATGCCTTTGCGTATTACAATAAAATCAACTCCACATTTGTCTTCATCAGGACGGACAGTTTGTATGAATGCGAAAAAAATTATCTTAAGGATGTATTTGTATTGCATATTCACAAATTGATTAAACTCAACTTTTCTCCAGTAACTCCAACTTAACACCCACATGATAAAACTGTCATGCAGGAGTACAAATTTTAGTTTTGAAAACGGCACCTTTATCTTCTTGACATCTAAAGTTAGTTGAAATAATTCGATCTAGTCCACATTCCAACCCATCTTTCTGAACTTTCTTTGATCATGTATGTTACATCACATCAGAATGGACTTTCATAAAAGTACCATTTCTTCAATTTCTGAATTTTAATCAAACAATGATTCAATCAAACATGCATCTCATCTTTGGGTCTGCTGGTCTCTATCCACCTTCACTTCTTCACCACCTTCTACATCTGCCTGGGTGGGTGCTCGTGCTCACCTCCATCAGCCAACTCGACAGTTCAGTTCAGTCAGAGAGCAGTCACAAAGTCACAAACACCCATAAAAACTCATACTACATACGTACATAACGTAGTATACATATTATACCCAGTTAATGCACATACGCATTTTATGCAGCTACTCTACATTTACTTACTTACTACGTGTTATTAAAAAGGAACCAAGTTGCATGTTACATACATCCATTTTGCACAATACGATACGATACAGATAGAGAAGATACCGAGGAGGATACCACACACATCCGAAAACCCATCATATCAAACTGGCTGGCTGCTATTACTACATACTTTGCTTTACTCTTTCCCGAGTTTCAATCCCTCCTGCTATCCCCTCCATATGCCATATGCATGCTCCTCAAAACTCCTCCTCACAGACCACAATAATACTTTTTACCGTATATATGTTACATACATCCATTTTGCACAATACGATACGATACAGATAGAGAAGATACCGAGGAGGATACCACACACATCCGAAAACCCATCATATCAAACTGGCTGGCTGCTATATTACTACTTTGCTTTACTCTTTCCCGAGTTTCAATCCCTCCTGCTATCCCCTCCATATGCATGCTCCTCAAAACTCCTCCTCACAGACCACAATAATACTTTTTACCGTATATATTTTTTCCCTGAGTGAGTCCGACCGAACCAGGCCACGTATATATTGTACGTGTGAGTTGTTGTGTGTACAATTAAAAAAATACATATACCGTGTTTTTACCTTTTACTCCAAAAAGTGCATGCATATCCCGAATCCAATATTATTTTTTCCCTGAGTGAGTCCGACCGAACCAGGCCACGTATATACTGTACGTGTGAGTTGTTGTGTGTGTACTATTAAAAAATACATATTACTATTACCGTGTTTTTACCTTTTACTCCAAAAAGTGCATGCATATCCCGAATCCAATATATATCCACCTCCTTTCTACCACCATATTATTACCACCGCACCGTATATGACGACCGCCTGCTTGTCATATGCACAGGGATACTTACAATACAGATTTTGACTCAAGTACTTACTCTAGTACGTAAAGTAGTTCTTTAGAATACAAGTACGTTACGTATGTACAGTAGAAAACACGAAAAGTTTTTTTTTTCTCTCTCTCTCTTCTGTATTTCCCTCATCCGCCTCACACAACGGATGAATGGGTGACTGACGGTGACGAGACGAAAACCAAATGATCATCATCGCAAATCCCATACACACACATACACACCAAGACTAACACCACCACCACCAACTATCAACACAAATTTGAGTATTAATTAAGACAAACTGCATTGATGAGGAGAGGTTGGATTGGAGGTGGTGAAAAAACAGTGTTTTTTAAAGAGATTTGTACTGGACTCTTGGAGGAACTCGCCGCTACCCAAAAAGGGACAGAAAAAGTGTGGATAATAAAGGAGATTTTGGAGTGATAGGCGGTTTCTTTCGGCTAAAAGTTTTTTGTTTACAAAAAAAATTTTTGTTCATTTCTGTTGTTGTCAATAGTTGACAGGAAGGGAGGGTGTGTGTAACGGTTGTTTTTTGGAGGAAAAGTGTGGGACGAAAAAAATAATGTGAAAGAGATAAGCTGCTGGAGGTGGTGTTTATATATGTTGTGACCAAAACGGAAAGTAAGTTTTTAGAGACCGGAGCTGGATAAAATTGTTTTTATGGAAGGTGTCGGAGTAGTGACATTGCATTGTGTGTGGTGGTGGTCTTATCAGCTGAGTGATTCATTCAGTTGGATATGGAGGGTGACTCAGGCAGAGTATAAAAAAAAATACCTAACTGGGTCTCTGGAAGTTGATTCACTTTTGTTTTTGTTTTTTATAGTTATTGCAGGAGGACGTCTTGCAGCAGGAGGAGCTTTCAATTATCATTTTTAAGGAAATTTTGATCAGCTGTTGGATTTGGGATAATTCCGAGGATTTTTGCCTTTTTCGTTAATTTCTTTATTAGACCAGAGGAACCATGGTGACGAGAGGTGATGATGAGTATGACTACTTGTTCAAAGGTATGTGATAAAAGGTTTAGTTTTGGAAGAAAATTTGGTTTTTCTTAAATTTCCTATGCTCATGTATCATGCTTAATGTGTGTGTAGGAAGTGCAAAGGTTCAAGGTGGCATGTAGTAGGTTTGGTGTGGACAATGTACTGATTTTTATGGGAATATATTCTGATTTCAGTGGTGCTGATAGGCGACAGCGGCGTAGGGAAATCCAACTTATTGTCCCGTTTCACCAGGAATGAGTTCAATTTGGAATCAAAGTCGACCATAGGAGTAGAGTTTGCCACACGGTCAATCAAAGTGGACGGGAAGACGATCAAAGCTCAGATATGGGACACAGCAGGTCAAGAGAGATACCGTGCCATCACATCCGCCTACTACCGCGGAGCAGTTGGAGCTTTGCTAGTGTATGACATAGCTAAGCACTTGACCTACGAAAATGTGGAACGGTGGCTGAGGGAACTGAGGGATCACGCGGATCCTAACATTGTGATCATGTTGGTTGGCAATAAGAGTGACTTGAGACACTTGAGAGCTGTGCCCACCGATGAAGCCAAGGCTTTTGCGGAAAGACATCGACTCAGTTTTATTGAGACGTCCGCCCTCGACTCTACTAATGTTGAAACTGCTTTTCATAACATTCTTACAGGTAACCTCTAACTAAAATCTCCATCTAACTAATTTCTGTATGTGTACTTGAAATTTGATCAAATTATAAATTTTTATTTTGGTTTTTACCTAGAAATCTATCATATAGTCGGGAAAAGAAACTTGCAAGGTAATCAAGACCACGATGACTCTTCACCCCCTGTTAAAGTCGGCACCACAATTCCAACTGATTCACTCAACGATAACTCCAGCAAGAAGCAGTGCTGTCAAAATTTGTAAACTAAACTGAATCCAATCAAATTATTAAATTCTACTTTACAACACTATAAAAAGTTTAATTAATTCTTGGGCAACTTGTCTTGAACAAACAACAACGGAGATGGGGAGTGAAAGTAAATTCAATAAACAAAGAGACACGAGGATTTAATGAGTAATAAAAAATATTGAAATGAATAATGAAAATCAAAAAAATACTTGGTCATTCGTGTAATCTTACACAATGATTGCATTTACCCCTTTGTATTTGTAAAAACAAATGATCAAAGCGAGGCGTAATACATAATTCCTGATTCAGTTTAGTTTTTTCTTTCTTTTGTAAAAAAGTATAGTGATTTGGTACACTTTTCTGTGAGCAATCCCTCTATGCGCTACAGGTTCTACTTTCCAATTAAAGCGATGTGTGAATTTAAGTTGATGTGTAATAATGATGAATGTAGTAATCACTGTAAACAAAGTCCGCGTGCGCTAACCCGACGTATCACCAGCTACGAGCTACATTGTTTCTAATCGGATCCCGACAAATGTCTACACGTTTCTATTCTACGTTTCACACGATGATGTATAAACTTATGTTTAATTCATAAATTGTCACTTTTAATTTTCCTTTGATCCCAAAATGTAATATTGTGTTTATCTCCATTTAATTATGAAGGTGTGTTTAGTTTATGCTTTTAGTGGAAAAAAATTAAAAATTGTTTAATTAGCTTATGTTAAATTAGTCACGGTTAATGAGTGAATACGGTACGTACCATATATATAAAATATAAAACTATCCGTAAAACATTAATAAGATTGTACTGTAATTTAAAAAAAAAGAATCAATTACTGTTGTTATGATTTTTGCCATATAAAAATATATAAATTCAAGAACGAAATGTTAATAATAATTTTCGCTGTTTATTTGTCTGTACCATATATACTTTATAGCCATAAATCATAATACATAAATGTGAATATTGAAATTACTCGATTTAAACCGTTTACGACCTACATCCCCACTTCACCATACAGCTTTATCTTCTCTGTCTGCTTTTATAACTTGTAATATATTAGTCCTCCACCGTCACAATTATTCGCGTTTTACAAACAACAAATGCATTCGGGAAGGGAACGGCTATTTGTTTAAAACAATTCTAGTGTTTTCATAGTCCACCAATATTAACAAAAAAGTAAAATGCACAAATAACGAACAGTACACCATATTTTGCATAATCAGCACATTTTTATATATATTACACAACGGGAAACTACAAAGAATTTTTTTTTGCTTATTTGCAGTAGTAGTAGCAAATTGTTTATCCGTTTTATTTACAAAAAAGAAAGCGAATCATTTTGTATTTTATGTTTTGCTCTTATATGATGCATTTTAAAAACAGTAACGTTGTAAATATTACGCGTCTGAAAAATTCACAATAGACAATTAGTACAATTTATGCTTTTCAAATGTTTTAATTTTGATAAAAGACGCGATCACGTGGTGGGGGTTTATTATTGTTTGGATTTGACGCTGGCGCTGCTGAAGCCGAAGTTGAAGTGTTGCTTGACATCCTATTGTAGCTCTTCCGTCCACGTCGATGTTCGACTCGAGTAAAGTCTCCAGAGTCATCTGAATAGTCTCCACCTTTCTCACCACCACCGCGTATCATGTCGCGATCATCCTCGGGTTCGGAGTGACTATCCCTGTCTCGTTCCTCCTGACTGCCAATAGACGACGACTGATTATTATTGTGATGGGAGTGTTGAGTGTGATGTGGGGGTCCACGGCGAAAATCATCTCGCTCGCCTCTGAATCCACCGCCTCGACTGTGCTGATCGTCATCTCTACGATCATATCCACCTCGACGTTGTGGGCCAGGGCCATCTCCAAACGACCTTCCTCTTCCTCCACCTCCTTCAAGATCGCGACTACCACCACGCCGGAAATCCCCACCTCGGCCACCACGAGATCCTCCGTCTAAGTCTCTACGACCACTTGGTCCACCTCCAGTGCGACCGCCTCGGTATGGCCCTCGATCACCTCCACGATCTTTATCGTCACTAAAAAGCAGAATATGTAGAAACGTGAAATTTAAAAAGTCTGAAGAAATTTGAGGCGTAAAAATTTTGGCTGATTTATACAAAGTTAACTAAACGAAATTACGAAATGCCTTGTCACTTAGAAATCAATATTATACTACACAGTTAACAGTTATTAAAATCCCAATGACCACACCACAGCAAGTCAGCATTCAAAATATTAGCTTTCACATAACAATAATAATAATAACAATATAGTTTTAGTAGCTTTGAATGCAATCACAATTAAATTGTCGAACTAATCTAGCCAGACAGACTGGGTGCACGCAGACCATATTAATTTTAATAACACTAAAGTGAAATTAAAATTAGGTAGTTATTTCGTGCGCTCGTGAGTTGTGTCCATGTATGTGCTTAATTTTAATGTGCTAGATTTTTCCGACACGACCCAGAACTACAACTTACAACAACAACACTGACCTTCTCATAAATCTAGAGTTGCTGTACCCTTGAGGTGGTAAGGGTGGTCGGCCAATTTGATGAGATCTTGAATTTGGCATAGAAGATGACGAAGCAGAAGCGGAACCTTTAATAGCTTCATATGGGGCTTCAACATCAATGTAAGCATCCTTCCCGTTACTCCCACTGTTATTCCGCGTTAGCAGTCTTATTTATTTACACGCACCACGCAAAAAGCAACATCATAACACGCCCACATTTAGCAGCACAACAAATTTCAAACCACATACCCAATGACAATAAATTATAAGTTTATAGATACAAAGCCCAGTATATTATAAATAAATAAATATGGCTAATTGTTACCTAAATTGTTTGGGTCTATCCTGACCACGGTCACGGTCACCGCCACGACCTCCATCACGATCGCCACCTCGACTTCCAAAGTCCCGATCGCCACCACGGCCTCCAAGATCCCGGTCGCTGCCACGACCTCCAAGATCCCGATCGCTTCCACGACCTCCAAGATCCCGATCGCTGCCACGACCTCCAAGATCCCGATCGCTGCCACGACCTCCGAGATCTCGATCACTACCACGACCTCCGAGATCTCGATCACTACCACGACCTCCAAGATCCCGATCGCTTCGCTGCCTTTGCGGTGGAGCAGAAGAATCATCAGCAGAGGGTGATTCTCCACGTTCATCATCATCCTCGTCGTCATCATCATCGCCTTCGCGTTCACCTTGTGCTGGTTTTGGAGGGGTTTCTTCTACTTTCAGCTTCTCCAGTTTTTCTTCAATTTCCCTTTCCCTCTTCTGTGTATCAACTGGCTTGGCTCCCCCAAAAATAGACGCACTGGCTGGATCCGCCTCACCAACTGGCTTATCAACTGTTCTGGGTTGTAAAACTAAACGTTTCCTCTCCTTTGGAGGCTGGGATTGTGGAGGATCGTGGGAGTCATGTGGTTCTGAACTATCCTCTCGTTCTCGTTCTCGTCTTGATGGACCGTAATCTGGAGAAGATGCGCGACGCATCGGCGGGGATTCGGATCTTTGATGATGCGGAGGTTGATAATGATGCGAAGGTGGTGGGGAATGGCTAGGTGGACCATAATTCTGCGAACTTTGCGAAGCGGTCTGAGGACGACGCCAAGTGCTTGCGGTTCCAGCATCTTCACTGGATTCGGAATGGTGGCGGGACGAGGACTGATAATGAGATGGGGGACCACCTCCTCTGTTGTAGTAATGATCATTATAATCTTGTTGACCGCCTCTGTCATAATATTCGCGATCGCCTCCTCTATTTTGCTGATATCCCCCTCGAGGACCTCCTCTGCTGTAACCCCCATAATCACCCCTTTGTTGAGGTGGTGGAGGAGCCATCATCTGACTACGAGAGAATTCCACTTCTTCTTCTCTAGGGGGACCTCTCGACTGTCCATAATTTCTCTCCCTGTCCCGGTTGTACCCACCTCTTTCACCTCTAGGCATAGATCCATAATCACCGGATGGTGGTCCACGTCGGAACTCTTGGGGTTCATCAAAGCCCTGCGGTTTCATCACACTTCTCCAGTCGTCCACATCATCATCTTCTGCTGGTGGTCTGGGCCTTCTCCTGTCTTCCCCTCCTCGCATGCCTCCTCTGTCCATATCATGTCCCCGGTTTTGCTGACCAGTTCCCAAAGTAATTCGAATTGGTCGCCCTCTCATCATCTGCTCATTTCGAATAAGTGCTTCAATTAAATCCGCCCTAGTTTCAAAATCCACATAGCCGAATCCCCTCAATCGGTTGGTTTGCTGATCCCTAGGGAGCTTCAAGTCAGCAATTTCCAAATCCCTGAAAAACTTGTAGATCTCTTCATCAGATATGTCATAGGGAAGATTTCCAAGGTGCGCAGTGAACGGGGGATTTTGCGGGATTTCCCGGTCATCATAAGCCGGTCCTCGTGCAGCCCTTGGTGCTGACGGCAAAATAATCCTCTCTTTTTCAAAAAACGAAGCATCCTCATCCACCTCATCAGCCCAACTTGACATCACCGGCATTTTGGGTTTTCTTTCTGCGTAGACTACATTCTGCCCCGAGCCTGGAGTTGGAGCTCCGGTTCCTTCCTCCACTCTCGCGGTAAACTCCGACAGGGACATGGTCACTCCCTTCGACTTTTTATTCTTTTCTGTAAACAAGGAAAACAGGGATGTGTAAGCATGACAAATTCTTCTAAACCATCACATCCTTTGTCATTTTTAACCTAAAAAATCCCACCCTATCATTCCCTCTCCGGCACCATTCATTATCCACACCAAAAATGATGAATCCTCCTGTGAGTGCCCATTTACATCAACCCCACCCCGGGCAAACACCCCCATCAAATTTCCAATCCCAAAATTCCTAATTTACCATTAAATTTTAAAATTTATCACCACCCCTTTCCCACTTACTGCTTGACATGATGCTTGCTTGCTTGCTTCTTGTTTTTTAAACACAAATATTATGCAAATAGTGCTCCACTAAGGGCCCGTTTTCACGTGTCCAGCTGTTGTTTTCGAACTCGGTCTTGTGCTCCACTCCAAATACGTCCCTCCGGAAAATAAGGAACCCCCTTTGGTCGCTCACTAACAATTTTTATCAAATTTAATTGCTGTTTTTATATGCTCCTCCGAGTTGCTGTTCGGGTGACAGTTGTGGGAAAAAAGGATGAGGATGGGGATTCTCAGTTTCTCAGTTCTCATCCACATTCAACATCAGAGCAGAAAGCAGAATTCATCAGATCAATGGAAATGAATGAATGGATAGTAGAGGTAGAGCTAGAGAGTAGAGAGATGTTAGAGACATTGGACGGGAATGCATTTGCGAGAGAGTCCCGTGCACCACCACGGGCAGGATAGCCCTAGCGTGTATTTCAGGTGGAGGAGCGGAGGCGTAAAAACACGGAGAGCGACTAGGTTGCCCTGCACCAGCCACACCGCATTGGAGCGAAATGCGAAAGGGTGAGCTGCACCACCGTGCGTGTGCACGGTAGTATTATGCACTGGTGTAATAAAAAGCAAGGCAAGGCAGGCAGGCTTGTGTTTTTAGTTACATCTCATTCACACACCGCACCACCGCAACTTGAATACTATAATTCCCTATCGATTTGGAGGGTGCGAACCGAGTTTGGGAGCGAGGTGGAAGGTGGCGCTCTATTATGCTGCCGTGTTTCTGGGGGTGGACGACGGAGATAGATTTACATATACTATGAATGAAGAAGACGAGATGAGATAAAGCAAAAGCAGGCGGACGACGCGAGGTGGGTGGTCTAATAATAATAATTTCCCTACTGTTGTTGAGTATAATATAAGTGTATACATACATGTATAAGTATGTAGTGGGATCTCGGTGCGGTGCGGTGGTGGATGGATAGGATAATGGATATTTGGTGGATATATTATGCCATGGATATTTGGGAGAGCGAGGGAAGGCAAGGGAATGCATGGATGAAACTGGATGAAACGTGGAACTAATCGTAATTGTAAAAGTACGCTTTGTAGAGGTGAGGTATACTTACCTGAGCGAGCGAGTCGTGAAGTGAACAAACAAAGGTTTCACAGAGAAGGTTGTTGTTGTTATTACTTATTGCGGAGGAAGTAGAAGTAGCTAAATAATCGTGGGATTATTTATATAATGCGACTTGTTGACTAATATTTTATTAACCTTACCTGGTGTTGTTAATTAACTTTTGAAGAGCTAGATGAATAATAAAGATTAGGTCATATGTAGGTAAGGTAATCCATATGGGCTCTCATTAGTTATGGCGTTGTGGAATTTCGGATCATTTGTGTATTCTTTCTTGGGATGAATATGAACCCAAAAAATCTGTTTGATATAGATACATAGTACACTAATGGTTGGAGTAAGTTATCCGGATCGAATGCTCCCTCCCTCAATTAAATTGGTATATAATTGATAATAAAATGATCTAAAAAAAATGAAAAAAGCTGTATACACAGAGTTGACGGGTGACAGTAATATCCACAAGTCCTGATGGCCTTCCATCTCTGATCTACTATCATCTAGTCTAAATGTGGGCAATTGTAATTGATTGGTAATTAATAATTTAATTAATTAATAATACAATAAGAAGACACTGCTCATGAATGAATCATATTCACATTCAGTGCATCCCAATCCCAACCCAACCCAAATCTCAAAATCCCAAACAAGTTTCCTGTCAGGCAGGATGCAGGAGGAGGAGAAGAAGAGATTTAGAGATTTGCTGTTTTGCTGTCCTTGCATTGCATTGCAAGGGAGTGCGACTGTGCGAGTGTTTTTCCATACATATCATATTATATTAGAGAACAGCGGACCGCCTGGTTTCACTTAAAAAACAAAATCTTGTTGGGGTAAGGGTAAACTAGAAACGTTTGTCATGCTGGCCTGGCCTGCCTGACTGACACTGACACTGATGTAAACAGCACGAAAACGGGAACAAAGAAATAATGCAAAACGTGACATTATAAAATGTATGACATTTCCTATTTTCCGTGTGTAACTCCATTCATAATTACGTCAGAGAATGTCAAATTATTGGAACAATGTAAACATGATATAATGAATGCGAATGGACAACAAATTTCTCATCGACCGAATTGAGCAGATTCAGATTAAGTCCATTCAATTTTGTTGGACGTCAATTAGACCGTAGACCAGTGATTGAAAAGTCATCTATACCTTAGTTTTCTAATAAATACCAAAATACCTATGTTATTGCTCTGCTCCGTGTCATCCACATTTTTTGGCGTTACAATACAATGAGGAAACCAAAAGAACACGGCTTTCTGGTCCATAATGAAATTAGGTAAATGTTCAATGAGGTAGTATAAAGTATGTAGTACTTATTTATATATGTAGTATTTTGCTATCTCTGTGAGTGACGAATCCATCACTACCACTCACTATATTGTATTTAAAGTACTGGACTGAAGGTGTTTATGAATAATTAAGTAAAACAATAGTTCGTTTTTTGTTTGTTTGCGTTTCAAAATATTTACTATTTACTCTGAAATGCATGCATGCATGAATTATAGATTTTGGCCTTCACAAAGAAAGGGAGTTTTTAGGGGGGCATGCTTTAAAAGCTTCTGGATATCTAATTTCCAAATTTTCCAATGCTCATGCATATAAATCATGATGATATTATGATGATGTAGGTATGTAATTTAAAATTCCATTACCAATATCAAGATTTTGAGGTATGTGCTCTTGCTCATAAATGTGCACAAGTTTTTGTTGTTCATAGTTTCCGATGTGCAGGGCGCATTTCATATTGAATAGTAAAAGTCAATGCCTGTCATTGCCTGTAAAGCATTTGATATCGATACTGATAAACTTTGAATAAATTTATTTCTCTATTCATGTCATAATCGTAAGAAATTAATGTATAGTATGTATACACTGGACAACTCATTGTCGTGAAAGTCAAAATTAATGTTCCTATTTATTACATAAAAGTCAAACTTAGTTATGTACGTAATTGTAATTGTCGTCTAATAAAAATGGTTTACATATGATATATTATTACACACATTTCCAGTCAGTCTCCAGCACGAATCGAACAATGCACCATTCG